>JAHXJL010000085.1:0-89935 GCA_019395255.1 Botrytis medusae
GTTGTATGCCAAATTTTGGATTATCATTCGGCGTTTTTTTTTTTTTTTTTCATTTCATTTCTCATTTCTCAAATTTATAAGCAATACGCCGGATTTTTTTTCATGATGGACGAAGATGGAAGGGCGTTTGCATAAGTTCGTGGCGTTGGATACGTAGGCAGGTCATCGTCACCGCCTCGCTGTAAGATTTAATGAATTGTCCCTTTGTTCTCAAAGGGAATAGGGGGATGGTATGGAAGAGCTGGAGTGGAGGGATAAGGTACTCACTTGGCTGAGACTTGGAACAATGAAGGAAACATGACGAGGCGAATAAATCAAGAGGGGAAAACTCCTCTTGTATCAATTGCCTGACGCTGTGGAGTGGATGGCTACGAATAAAACTATATACCCAAGAGAGATATTTACTGGCTATATATCCTTTACTTTTACCGTGTGATTATATTATGCATTACTGTTTATTCTATTGGCGATCCTTCCGTGTAAAAGCACTATCAGTTGGAAGCTTATATAATAACCCCTTTGTCATGTATATAAACTGAAACGTAGCTGGGACTTGGATGTGAGTCTGCATTGTAAGATTAATGAGAGAGTCTAAATGGAAATGCTCAATCACATCGATCAATCGATCGATTGATGAATTGGATTTCGAGATATGTATGATATGCATAATGGTGATGTATTTATATGGTTGTAGATAGTTTGTAATTTGTAGTTTTAGAAGATATACTTATATTTGTGTAGTATGTTAGTGTTGTTAGTGTTTGGGATTGATGGGAGGGAGATGAGGGAGATGCAATGAAAACAAATAACTTTGGAAGGAAGTGGCAGGCAAGGTAAGAAGAGAGAAGAGAAGGGCAGAGATAAAAAGAAACATGAAGAAAAAATCGTATTGAAATTTTGAGAATTATATTCCACCCAAACAAGTCCGTACTAAATAGATAGTATCCCACAACATAACACGACATGAATCCCAAACCTGTCCTAGGAAATTCGTTAAGATGGTCGTCCCAATATTGCATCACATCCCATCCCATCCCATTCCATAGCAATCCACAATTCAACAGCATACCCAACCAACCGCTACTCAATCCCAGAAGTGACACTATACTCATTATCCACATTTGAATCCGAGTCTTCATGTTGGGATTGAAGCTCCTCCTCGTTCCTCCTCCCCTCTCCCTGCTGAGCAGCAGTGTCTGCTGCCCTCGATCTTTTAATCGCATTCAAAAACTCAAAGACTTCTTTTGCACAAGCCTCTTTGGCTTTCCTCTTGCCGTAAATGTTTGTAAGTCTTCCTACGGGGCCGTCGACCCGGGGATCGGATCCAAAATCTGCATAGATTTCATAAAATGCAGTGCCTGTTTCCATGGGCGTGATTTTATACGCGGGAGGATTGAAGCCGAGATCGATGCAGAGCCCGGGGACGAGACTGGGGTAGGGTGTTGGAGAGGTGCTTCTCTCGCGGGCATCGGGAATTTGGGGTGGATTTGGTGCTTTGGGAAATTTGACGGCGCCGGTAGCGGGCATGAGGTTCTGTGAGATGAGCCATTCGATAGCAAGTTTGGAGATGAATCGTTTGGCATCTCTTTTGTTGCCAAAGGATGCTAGGGTGGTGATGGGCTCAGTCTTTTCTTTGATGGTTACCGAACAGCTGAATCGCTGTTCAGAGATCTGGATATAATTATACTCTGGCAGTGGAATAATGCCTTTGGCTTGGTGATATTCTGGAAATTGTTAGTATCAATCTATGGGGTCTCGTGATCGTGATAGAGGATTTACCCAACAGTTTTCCTACCCAGAGTGTGTTGCCCATCTCTTGCAACGCCTGATCTTCAAGTAAAATACCATTTATATCTGGCATATTCCTAGGTCTGCTGGCGGCTGGTAAGCCGGTACGAAATCTTGTGGGTTGTAAATTGTCAATGTCTTGGTCAATCCTAAAAGCCTCGTCAATAAAATCTCACGAATAAAGTTAAACAACAGCAACAAAAGATTACAATCATAGTATTATGAGACTTGGATGTATCCAATCCAGAACTTACTGAGCTTGCAATTCCTCCTGCTCTCTGTCAAAATCGCTGAGACTCTGAAATCGTGCTCCAGAGCCTGACATTCCCATCCCGCTTTCTTGAGTGCCGACCATATTATTCATACGAGCTTGAATATTAGAAAAGGAGCCGTACACGTTCGTAAAAGAACTCAACATTGAAAAAGAACTTTGTACCTATGTTGGAAATGAAAGTTGTTTGATCGAGGTGAACTCTTTTGGAGGATGGGTGAGGCTGGAGGTAGAAGGTTGGAGTAGGACAATATTTGGGATTCGATGCATATACAAGGGTATCTGACCTCAGGCGGGGTTATGAGAAACCCATATCCAATGGTTTATACTTGGTTTGATGGAATTCACATTGACTGGTTGTAGAAGATGAAGAGTGTAACATTACCATACTGTATCAAGTATAGTCCAAGACTTTCACTGAAAGGATTCAATGTTGGGCATTATCTGAAGATGTCAATGGCGAGATTGCCTACTTAGGTCTTTTACAGCCCCTTTATCCCGAACTTAAGCCGAGATAGACATGGCCCATCTGAATCAGTACTACCAACAATCAGTAAGACATGAGATCCTCAAGACAACAACCTCACATCAACAATAATTCTTTTAATTGATATTTGTATCTTGTTTCTTGAAGATGAATATCCAAACTATCATGAGTTCCTTTACTGCTCAGGACAAAGATCAAGAAGTTAGACCATCTTCAAGGGGAAGTTGGGCTTGTAAGGAGGTGGATGAATTCGATGCTTTGTGAATGAGTCTTAGACCTTATACTAGAAGGAAATATACTGACAATTGATTAGATCGATAGAATACAAGCCTAAGCCAATTGAAAAGTATCCAGGTTAGTTATTCGTCCATTCATGAGCTTATCTAGAGCTTCCCCGAGAGGAGGGTGGTGTGATCCTCACGGGATAACTACCTAGTATGATGATTGGTTCAACATGAATAATTCCGACTCGATTCGAATCATGTCATTCCTATTGTGGGATTTCCCCAAGATCTTCACTAACAAGATACATTAGCAAAACTTCATGCGCGGAATGTCAGAAAGTATCTTGATGTCGGTGAAGGTCTCATCTATCTTCCTGGTCTACCAAGTTTCAATTATGAAGATTCTGATATGCCACCTGCTTTCCGACAACGTCGTTACTTCTATTATATTACTGGGGTGAATCTCCCTGATTGTGTTGTCACCTACAACATCCATCGCGATCAACTATGGCTCTGGATTCCACCACCAAATTCCGGCAGGTCCGTCATTTATAATGGAGCTCGTCCAACGATCAAAGAGATAATGGCCAAGTACGATTTTGACCATGTTGAAACATCGACCCATCTTGATTCATATCTGACTTGGTATGCACATACTGAACCTGGAAAGATTCATGTTCTGCATGATTATCAAGCGCCAAAAAACATCGAGCTTCAGATTACTCGTAAAAATGGATGTCATTCTATCATCAGTGAATCTCCATTCGATAGCTCCAAGTTAGAGGAGGCTATGAATACAGCCAGAGCTATTAAGAGCCCATACGAACTTCGAATGATCCGGAAGGCAAGTGCAATCACAGCACAAGGACATATCAATGTTCTCCGTGGACTTCGACATTTGTCCAATGAGGCAGAAATTGAAGCCATTTTCACAGCAACTTGTATTGCCAAACAGGCGAAAACTCAAGCATATGGAGTGATTGCTGGTTCTGGAGAAAATGCAAGTACTCTTCACTATATGGCCAACAATGAACCTCTTAAAGGAAGACAACTCTTGTGTCTTGATGCGGGTTGTGAATGGGATTGCTACGCATCTGATGTTACTCGAACGGTTCCAATCTCCGGAGAGTATACTGAGGAAGCTGGAGCTATCTATGATATTGTAGCCAAAATGCAAGATGAGTGTATTGAATTGCTGAAGCCAGGTGCTAATTATCGAGATATTCATATTCACGCCCACAAGGTTGCGCTCAAGGGTCTCATGGAGTTGGGACTCGTGGAAGGTGGAACATTTGATGAACTTTTCATGGCGGGTGTTTCGGTAGCATTCTTTCCTCATGGTGTAAGCACTTATTTACTCCATTCATAATATTCTAATCTGACTGATCATTTAGTTGGGTCATTACGTTGGTCTGGAAGTTCATGATGTCGGACCTGGCGGAAGTCGCATCACAAATCATTTGTATGGATTCGGCAAAACCCCCGCTGATTGGAATGATGCCTACTTTCAAATCCTTTCAAACACTGGAGTCACTTCAGATGGCGGATCCATCCTCGAAAAGGATATGGTTGTTACAGTCGAACCCGGAATGTAAGTCTATCCCAGAGTCCCATTATTTTCATCTCTGACGATGCGCCTCAAAGTTATTTCTCCCGATACGCCCTTGAAGAAGTTTATCTAAAATCTCCCAAATATGCAAAATACATCAACAAAGATCTCCTACAAAAGTACTATCCAGTCGGAGGCGTGCGCATCGAAGACGATCTTTTGATTACAGAAGATGGATATGAGAATTTAACTACCGTTCCAAAAGGTAAAGAAGCATTAAAAATCATCAACGAAGGAAAAGAACAGGAAGAAGAAGAGAGACAAATGAACAAGAAAGCTACCGAGTCTAGAAAGCAGAAGAGAACTTGGTTTTGGTAGATATTGAATGGTTGAATAATGATAGAGGTGTATATTAGGCGTTGGGTTGTATTTTTCTTATTCATCTCGGGCTTTTGAATGATGGTGAGAGCTTTTTCTTTCCTTTCTTTTCTTTTCTTTTCTTTCCTTTCCTTGAAGATTATTGTGTGGAAGTTTAGCTTGGATACGACTCAATTCAACCTGTGGTCTATCGACCATATACAACCAATTATGTAGAACAAGTTCCTAGAGTGTTGAATGTGTGTGTATATGTGTATGCTTCGTCTCATTCTTCTTAGATGTTTATCAGAAGTTGTTTCACTCATTCATTCATTACGTGCGGAAAAGGAAGTATTAGCGACTACATGACAGATATAAAGTAAAGTGCCATAGATACCTAGGTAGATAGCATGAGCCTTACCTCAATATATATCATCCATCACCTAGGAATAGAACATAACTCACTTATCAGACTTGCAACAAACCCAGCTAATCTATTCATTCTATCTCACTCCCTCTCCCTCTCAAAAGTCCATCCCTCCATCTCAACCACCAAAATAGACCAAAGAACGCAAAACATCCACAAAGAATCCCTTCCTTATCCATCTGTCCATTCAATCTAAAATTCCTTGTCCAAAAATACTCACTCTCTGTCTCTCTCTTCACTTCATTTCATTGTTATGTTATACAACACACAGCCTCTTTATATCTATCCCCCTTTGTTTAAAAAAAATCAAAAAAAATCCAACAATGTCTTTGTCTGTATTCTCTATATCAATCCCATTTCTTCCTGCTTCTCCTTCTCCTCTTATCTATTTTCTATTTCGTTTCCAAGTATCAAGTATCAAGCCTCGAGCATTGTCTGAGAATCGTACCTATACACCACATCCACATCTTCCGAATAACTCAATCGTCGTTTTACACATATATAGCTCACAGTCGATCAAAAATCGATATACTCAACTAACCTAACTTACCCACCTAGCATCAGGATACCCATCAACTCCTCACTCACCCCACTCCAACCCCCCCCCCCCCAAAAAAACAATGTGTACCTATACCACCGTCCTCTACGCCTGCAACCACACCTCGCACGGCTTCCCGCAAGCATGTTGGATAGCGAACAAATCCGTTGCTCTCCCGCTTCCGCTTCCGATTTCCTGCCTCAAAACTACGCATACGGAAGAGATGCTCGCGGAATGGTGTTCTGGGTGTAAGGCCAAGGCTGTGATGGCTGCGGAGAGAGTTAGGGTTTTGTGTGCGGCGAGGGAGTAGGTGAATAGATAGATGGAAAGGGAGAGATAGGTAGGTTGGCTATCATAGTTGAATCACTGCGTGTAGGATAGGATCGGATAAGACAGTAAGGTAAAGTAATAATATATAACTATTTTGATTTTTGAAACCCTGAAGTTCCCAGCAGTACAAATTATGTGTTTTTAGTACCAATAAACTATTGTAAATCCGTTCAAATTTAATAACATGAATCGAAGTGGTGTATATATACCTAAAGCATCCCTCTTATCTTAACTTCAACTTCCCCTCATGTTCCTGCCAAAAGTTTCTACACAATCTGTGTCCCCAATGCTCAATCCACCATTCCCCAAAACTATCCTCAACTTTGACATCTACCTTCACAACTCTTTCTTCTCTCTTCAATCCACATATCACACACGCTTTCGGTGCCGTTAATGCCCCTTCTTGACTCTTTACATGCATCGAATCTCCAATTTCTGGGATCGCTAAATGTTTCGAAACATCTTTGAGACTTGTATTAGCTACTGCTACAGCCGATCGAAGTCTACCTAGTTGTTCTTTCCATACGCGGATTGTTTCTTCCGCTTCACGGTCTTCGCGTGCGACTTCCGCTTTATCGACACCGGTTAATTTCATGCCGCCTTTTCCGCCGGCAGGCCCAATACTCATACCCTGTGAGAGATGAGTATCACGTTTCCAGCGAAATTTGCGACCAGCGATTATATGGGCTGCAACGGTGGCAATGAGAAGGTAAGCGCGAAGAAAATTGATGGTGGAAGGATCGGATATGATGCGATTTTTGAGAGAGAATGGTTGGTTTGCTACGGCCTTGAAGAGAGACGATTGAGGAAGATCGAAGAGCTGGGGAAAAAGCATCAAGAGAATCGAGGGAGGGGGAATATTGGTAGGAGGTGGAAGAGTGGGTTCCACTGGGGTAGGCTCTGTGACTTTATCGACAGCATTCCAGGCCCAAGCATCGACTGCTATGCCAGATGTTGGATTTGTGCTGGGTATAGCTGGAGATTCGGCTGGAAGATCAGAAAAGTCACCCCAGTCATCGTCTATGTCTTCAACAATAGATGGTGCGGCAGGCGAATCAACATAGGGTGCTGCTTTTGGAGGTTTCTCGTCATATGATGGCCAAGCTGTCAAAGGAGAAGCTGATCTGGGTTTATCTTCGGTCTTCATTTTGGCTACTTGTTTGATTTGTTGGGTAGCAAGACCCACCTTGGGAAACGGATTCCGCTGCTGAAAAGAAGGTGATTTGGGTGCTTGTGGGTATGGTAATGGGGTATTAAGATTTGGTGACGTGGTAGTGAGGTCGTGAGGCTTTTTTGATGGTTGTGTTTTAATGCTCATTGAACCAAAAAAGTCATCAAGAGGTTCTGGAGGTGTTGATGGTTGTGGTTGTGGTTGTGGTTGTGATGCAGGAGGAGTGACACTCTCAAAATCCCCAAAATCATCATCTTCACCTTCTTCCTCGTCGGCGTCAAAAAGAATTTCTCCACCTGACGAACCCTTAGACGGTGGTAATGTTGGTCGGGGATAGGAATAGCTCATGTGACTGTTCGATGTAGATGAAGGCTCTGGCATATCATGAACATTATTGTTAAAAAGATCAAAGGTCGATCTGCGCACTATTCCCGGGTTTGGCGGAGCATTATCATTTTTGAGTATGTTCCCCCCTTGGTAATTGGATTTTGGTGCATTGATAGATGGGTTCGGGGGAGTAGCCGTTATTCCAAAAGAACCCCATAGATCTTCTTGAGAAGTTCCACTTTGTGCTGGAGTCATTGGACTTGTGAAGCTATTCAAGTCCCCCCAAATGTCAGCATTTTGCTTTGTAGTTTGCGCCGGTGCCTGGTTTGCATGCGCCTGGCCTGGCTGGCTACTAGGGGTGGCACCACCAAGAAACGAGAAACTCTGGCTAGCTTGTGGTTGAGTATCTTGAGGTGATTTGTAAAATGTATCGAACTCGAGAAGATCGGAAGACATGGTTGTTGATGCGACGAATGCTTGTAAAGTGTGAGTTGCTATTGCTTCATCGGCTTCATGAGTATCAGTATTTCCAGAGATATATGGATTTGGTACAGCTTGTCTTCTCCAAATTTATACAACGGAGAGCAATGATAACGATGTCGAGGTATAATTGATTCTGCGATTCTTGTGACAATTGATCCAGTCCAGAACAAGACGATGGAGATTTTATATCTCTTTATCCACACAAACTCCACATGGATGAAATGCGAGACTTACTATATTTAAAGTCTATTCTTATGTGAGCTTCATCTCAAAGTATGTGGATACCTCGTCTCAGGAAAATGAATACCAATTGGAGAGTGCAACGGTTGGGGTGCATGAAAACCGTTAAGATGACGATGATTGGGTGAAGAGTACGAAACGTAATATTGAGGTACCGGTATGGTGTTCCATTTAAATGCGATGGAACGTGACCACAAGGCTGCCAGATATGACATGATCATATTTGATTGGTTAATGTCGCTTAAAACTGACGCTAAATAAAACTTGGCTTGAAACCAAATCTCAGCCTTCCTCTCCAAAATCAGCCGCCCCCACTCCATGATTTAAATAGTCCGAGGCATAGGAGCGTCGTCATTAACCTCCCTTTTTCGGACATCATAAATCTGCTCGTGATAATGAGGTCTTTGGAAGATTCTAGGTAAGAAACTTTAAAATATTAAAGACTATCTTCCTCTCTCTGCTCGTTATTGTTCTAATACAAGAGTGAGAAAAGAAAGAGGTGGCAGGTGACGATAAAGTCCGCATCTAACTTGACCGAACTCAAGAAATCAGTGAGGATCGATGGAGAAAACAGTCCTTGTAATGGAGGGTTGAGATCTATCTGTTGGAAGGTTAGTTCTAAGTTTCATCTTGGTGTACTCTTGAGTAACATTTTAATAGACATTTTTGTTGTTTCAAAACACAGAGATCACGGGCTGGGCACGAGGACTTGAGGATTCACGAAGTGCTTATACCTCTTTAAGAGAACATTTCTTGAGATTCATCGAACATCCAAATAATCTGGGATCTTCATTAGATCCTCTGGATGATGATAAACACGTGAGTTGTTCTAGTTTCGTCTCTATATATTCGAGAAATCTTGTTCAAGTATGCTGAGAGACTTCAAGTCACCATGGAATACCCTTCGGAAAGATGAAGAGATTCGTGCCGAAATATTTCAGGATATTGAGAGATGCATGCCAGAAGAACCATACTTCCGTCAAGCCAACATTCAAAGGCTCATGCTAGATGTATTATTTATCTTTTGCAAGATCAACCAGGATGTAGGTTATCGTCAGGGTATGCATGAGATACTGGCTCCAATTCTATGGGTAGTGGAGCAAGATTCTATTGACCCCGGAGACATCAATAGTGGCACGACCGAATCAGGAACAAATTCACCAGATTCGATTATGAAGCAGTGTTTAGATCGTAAATTCATCGAACATGATGCCTTCACTCTCTTGTCTTTAGTCATGAGATCAGCAAAGTCGTTTTATGAGTTAGGTGACCCCGGTCAAAAAACACCTCAAATTGGTGGCGGAACACCTCAGAATGGCGCATCTCCTATTGTTGAAAGGAGTAAGCGAATTCATGAAATATACCTGGCTCGTGTAGACCCGCGACTAGCCAAACATCTTACAGATATTGAGATACTACCACAAATATTCTTGATGTAAGGATAAAAATCCTAAATTTTGGCTACTGTTCATCTATTGACGGATTATATAGACGTTGGATTAGGTTGCTCTTCGGGCGCGAGTTTCCTTTTGTCGATCTACTATCAGTATGGGATACTCTTTTCGCTGAAGATCCAGAGCTAGATCTCGTGGATCTTATATGTGTAGCAATGCTGCTTCGAATTCGTTGGCAACGTATGCAATTCACCTCACACAGTTTGGTGTAACGACTAACCTATAAATCAGTAATGGAATCGAACTACTCGCTGGCCCTAATGCTTCTACTCAAATACGAGTGCCCTCCAAATCCTCAAACATTCGTCGATGATGCAATCTTCTTACGAGATAATTTCAATGCTAGTGGCGGATCCCAGATTATCCATAAATATAGTGGGAAGTACCCACAGCGAGATAAATCGTCACCACCACCTGATGCACCCCTTGAAGGCAGTCTCAGCCCCAGACAGCTACTCATGCGAAATAGATCCTCATTGACTACCCCTGCTAGATTCTTACAACAGCAAGGAGGTGTTGAGGCGTTGATTCAAGGTGCTGCAAAAGGTGTTTACAATAGGGGAGAGCGTCTTGGCATTAATCAAGCTGTGCGCGATGCAATGGAAGAAGTGAAGAAGAATATGCAAGGACTACAAACTCCAAGAAGTAACAATTCTCCTAGGAGGGCTAGTGGTGCTTCACGATGGTCTCTTGATGATGGGCGTGTAATGCCTGCCTCGACAGCTATCATGGCAACAATGAATGAAAGGAACAGGCAATTGGCTGTCATGCTAGATCACGCAATGAAAGACCTGAGATCTGTTTCTGTGTCAGAAGAAAGTAGCCGGGAAAAGTGCATTGAGGCAATGGACATGGCTATTGCGAAAGTTGATTTCGTCAAAGTTTACTTGGAGGATTCTACTTTGCCACTTCCACTTCTTTCACCATATAACGATGGCGGAAATGAACCTGCTAAACCAGAAGCAGATACACCCAAAGTTTTATCTCCGCCAATCTCAGACCATAGGCAGGCATCTTCACCAGAGACTCCCACCATGACTTCCGACCCAGGCAATGCTCTGACAAAAGAGACAAATGACCTAGACGAGCCATCCATATCAACGCCTGACATTAGTCAAACTTCAAGGGAAGCAATTGATCTCTCCTCAAACGAGCGGTCTACAATTATCGAACCCAAGTTAGAAAGAGAAGACATGAGATCTGCAACAACCGAGCGACCCAAAGCACCAATTCCCACTAGATCTTCGATTGCTCAGTCATCGTTCTCCTGGATGCTAGAACCAGATCAAGCATCTAGCCCCACGACAAAATCATCACCCCCAAAGAGTTCTTCTCCATTTTTAAGAACTGGAAAGCGACCTACATCCGGTGCTGGTCGAGAAAAGGCAGCGTTTCTGTTCGGGGATGACGATGGTGACTTCCAACTTCCAATACCAAAATCACCAATGCCAAACGCGGAAGAAGCCTTCAAGCTAGGAACATTAAAACGAATAAAAGAGAAAGTCGATGAACATACGGATGAATAGTATGGTTATATTATCTCTTTTGTCTACCAAACAACACACTTCATTATCGGATTCATCAGTAAACGCGAATCCATCAATACACGAATCACGACGGGGCATTGACTTGATCACTTGTTACAAGCCATCTATTAAATATGATAGAAAAAGGACGAATGGGGTGATCACTTAACATCAGCTGCGAGCCTGACCTTTTTTCGAACGTCGGATAGCAGAACACTACTGCGAGCTGGCAATGCAGGTATGCGCGAAATGTAGGAAGCCTCCAATTCGTCTAGGGATTTGAGTAACACCAGTTGAAACTGGCTACTCGTCATATTTCGTAATTGGCCCCGACAATCGCTCGAAGCAGGATTTGCGAAGCCCAAGACTAATGAACATCATCGTCGGAATATGGGCCAGCGTTGTAAATATGGGAATGGTCATGAGAGGCCATCAATATCAAATTGTTTCATATGGTTAACGAAATTATGAAGTATACATGTCAAGTTTCTCAACCTATTCATCCATACTGTCTTTGATATTGGTTTGTCCATAGAGAATCATGTACAGGTGACTATAAGCCCTTTCTCCATCTGCAATTCTTCCCCTATGAAGTTCGCCTTCCATGTAGAAAGAAGTACACAAAGCATTTGAATCTTAAGAGCTCGAGCTCGAGCTTTTCTTGACAATTCGCCCTAGTTCGAACCCTTGAAAATCCTCGGGGGATGATTTGCCATCGATGACTTTAAGACACCACAAGTAGATACACCATATATCAATGATATCAAAAGAATGCTGTCAGCCTTCCTGTCGTTGTTATTTACAGGTACAACAAAGATGATGAAATGTGTACTTGATGCAGATGATCCAAGGACATGGTCTATCTAGCATCTACCTAAGCTCAGCTAAAAGTACTTTGGTGCAAATGTCCCACCCTTTTTAAAAACACGGCCAGTGTGTCTTAATCAAATTTCGAACCCCGCCCTTCCAATCATTAGCGCCAAAATCATTCCCAGTAAAAAAAAGCAAAAGCACTTTCCGGGTTCACCAGCCATTCCCTCTCCTCTCCCCTCCACAAACAAAAAGATTCATCGATTTCTTTCAAAGAGAAATATCAATCACACTTTCTCCTCCCCTTTCCTCTTTTTCCTCTCCCTCCTCTTCGTCCCTTCCCACTCCTCAACTCAACTCTCAGCCTTTAGTCACCCCCCACTATCCATCTAAATCCATCTTCTTTTCCCCTCTTCAAGGTCACTCGGTCAACCCTTCATCCTCCTTTATCTTCCCGATAACACACCTCGAACTCCTCACACACAACTCCCTCTCACAACCAGTCTCTTTCTTGATATCTGCAATCAAGGTATGCTTATACATTAATTCTCTTTCTTTTGCTCAAGTCGCAATGTTGGGCTCTACATTGCATTCCACTGGCGCATTCACTATCGCATTCGGATAGTGAGATATGTCATTGTCTGCGGATTATCAGTTCTTTAATTTACAATTATATCTCTCAAGTACTAACCTTCCATCAACCAGATACACTCAACGTTATCTCACTCAACTTTCTATCGCCCAGAAGTTGAAACTCAAAAAAAAAAAAATACAAAATGTCTTCTCAAGATAATCGCGACAATGCTCCTAATGGTGATGAGCTCAACGATTCTATGGATCGCTTACAAGTCAATGATGAGACTCGTCTTGGCCCCGATGGCGAACCACTACCAAAGACCGATGAAGAATATGCAGAATCTCAACTTACCTTGAGAGCTATTGTTTCTTCAAAGGAAGCTGGTGTCATTATCGGCAAAGGTGGCAAGAACGTCGCCGACCTTCGTGATGAGACTGGTGTGAAAGCCGGTGTCAGCAAGGTCGTCCAAGGTGTTCATGATCGTGTCTTAACCATCTCAGGTGGATGCGATTCCATTTCCAGAGCTTACTCCATTGTTGCGAAAGCTTTGTTGGAAGGCGCACCACAAATGGGAATGGGTGGAGTGGTTTCTAACAACGGTACTCATCGTAAGTTACAGTCTATGCTATTATACAAACGCTTAGTCTAATTCTATTATCTAGCAATCAAGTTGTTGATCTCCCACAATCAAATGGGTACGATCATCGGTCGACAAGGACTCAAAATCAAGCATATCCAGGACGTTTCTGGTGTTCGCATGGTCGCACAAAAGGAAATGCTCCCACAATCCACCGAACGTATCGTAGAGGTCCAGGGTAACCCCGAAGGTATCCAAAAAGCCATCTGGGAAATCTGCAAGTGTTTGGTCGATGACTGGGCTAGAGGAACCGGTACTGTTTTATACAACCCCATGGTTCGCACTCAAACAGGTAATTCAGGTGGTATGAGTCAAGGCAACGTTGGAGGAACTGGTCGTGAGTATGGTAGCTCACGTGTCATGCGCACTGGAAATGGTGCCGATTTCAGTGAGAGTGCTCCACGATCATACAACCGCCGCTCCGAATCGGATGCTGCTCAACGTGGACCACCTACTCACGATGAGAACGGAGAGGAACTCCAAACACAAAATATCAGCATTCCAGCCGACATGGTTGGATGTATCATTGGTCGGGCTGGTTCCAAGATCAGTGAGATTAGAAAGACCTCTGGAGCTCGTATTTCCATTGCTAAGGTAAGCCTTCTTTATCCTGAGAGAGTTAAAAGCTCCACCGCAAAGCTATCTCTACTGACATACACATTAGTCCCCTCATGATGAGACTGGAGAACGCATGTTCACCATTATGGGTACTGCTAAGGCTAACGATTCAGCTCTCTATCTTCTCTATGAGAACCTCGAGGCCGAGAAGCAACGCCGCAGTCAAGGCAATGCTCAAGAATGAATCACTAGCTCTATTTGAGCACATCGAATTTCTTTTTCAGGCAGGCAAGCTTTGTCTCAGGTCTATCCAGATTTGACTTGCCGCAAGGCTGATATTGATGCGATGATTCTACCTTGGGATTCGTTGGTAATTTTTCCTTGGACCGATATTCCTTTCCCCAACAAAAGCAGCTCCTTTACCATTTTCATTTCCACTTCTTGCGGCACGGAATTTTACGAAATTATGCTCATTTGCATGGTGCACATACGAGTTGCCCTTATGCAAATGTCATTCCCCTATTGATACAAATGATTCGCCTCAACATTCGACAACCAGAGATACCGACCTCCTATCTCGACTCTCAGCTTTCCGAAGTCCCCAATCGAACGAACGAGAATCGACCTAATCTCGTCATTCATGCCGGCTATGACCTGATAATTCTTTTAAGTTACGAATCATGATATGCACATTACCCGTTAAATCATATGCACTCGACACAAATTTCCCACTCGTCTTCCACATCGCTCCTTCGAACACCAATACGTCCGCAACACAAATAGCCTTACGTCTTCTCGACCTTTGATCTTTTACTACGAAATAGGCCCATCAACACATCCAGATCTGTTCTGAGACTGTAGTAGGTAGACCATTGAGTAGATTTAGAACAATACGAGTATTCCGAACAATGAATTTACTTAAAATACATGTATTGAGTGCAAGAACGTCGAAGTGAATTTAGTACTATGTGTCCAACTGTAAATCATCATATGTGCTGTATTTTCTATGAATTATGACCAGAATCTGTACTAGTATATTCCAATGTTTGCTCTGGGGTATCTTTCCCAATCTATTCGCCCGCTACTCCAACATTACTACTCTCTATCAAATCCCTTTTCTTTCTTAAGATATCATCCTCTGCCACCATTATAATCTGCACCTCCAGCCTTCCTACACAACTTGATAATCTCTGCCTCGTCGACATCTTCCATACCTCTCGCATCTATCGACACACTATGGTGATTCAAGACTGCCTTGACAGCACCACTCTCAATGCTAACTCTCGCCTTCCTCATAACTTTTGTGTGTTCTCCAATCCACACAATAAAGGCGAATTTCACCCTGGAAGATTCACTATCATTGGCATATTCAACCCGTAAATACGCATATTGGGCTTGGGTAGGGTCCAATTTCTCACGTAGTTCGGAGATACCGCCCTCTCCAGTTGCAGTGAGGGTCAGAGCATCCCCTATGGCTTTGGCATAGGATATTAAGAGCCAATTTGTGGGGGATTTGTCGGAGCGGACATCGTCGTAGGCGGCGAGAATTTCGGGGGAGTTTGCGTTGGACATTTTGACTTGGAGATTGGGCTTGGATTTGAGAGAAGAGGAGGCTCTGAGGGGATGATTGTGCGGGGTGGATTGGTGGGAGAATCGAAGGGTTCGTGAGGTGAAGCAGAATAGTGGGGTTTCCGTGAGTATATGGATGTCTATTTGGACTTCTGGATAGAGTGGTAAGATGACGTTTCGAAAGTTTAGTTTCAAAGTTTAAGTGCTTGACTGTCGAGTTTCAATACTTGCTCTCATAGAAGGAAGAGAAGATGAATTGTAAAGCAAAATAACAAAAAACCACCCAAGAGAAAATATGAATGGGAGACCCACGGAACAACAAAATGCCAGCTAATCCATAGGGAGGGACCCTTTCATAACTTTACCTACCTACCAACCTACCAACTCACCTAGAACAATTGCGGATTGAAACTATTCCATGTTTGAACGTGAGGGGATCTGACCGCCTTTTTTTAGTACTGTAATGCAGATAGGTAAGCATAAAAAAGGTTGGGTGTGGCTTGTGCATGGTAGATGTGTAGGTGTGCAGTAGAATCGATCTAGATGTGAGTGAGGCGTGAGATGTGAGATGTGAGATGTGGCTTGTTGCTACCACCTCGGACCTTCCCAGGGAAAATAGTTGAGGACATTTGGCAATTGGGAAATATACACATCTTTATTAATTTACCCGTTGCACGTTTGCTACTTTGCTTTCTTTTACACTCCTTTCTCTTCTTTTCGTTATTCTTCTTGATACCCATTTGCCTTGACTCTTTCGTCGGGACTTATCCTTTACTTTCATTTTGCAACTGCCCTCTCTGATTCCCCTGCAGCATCTGGACATCTGCAACAACGAATTGCTAAAAGATGGCGAGAACAAAACAAGCCGAACCGTTGCGTCGCAATCCATCTTCCGAATACACGAGTAAAGCAGATAGCACTGGGGCGAGAACTTCCAGTGCTAAGAAATCGAATAAGGAACTGAATGGGAATGCGCCGACATCGAACGGGGCACTTAAAAGTGATGCGCTGTTGAAAGGGAAGACACAAAAAGAAGCTGGCGCATTGCAATTGATATTTGCAGTTGCTGGAATTTATGGTAGCTTGTGAGTGACAGCTCCGGAGAAGATTGCTAATGGTCTTAATTGGAGGAAACAAGAATGCTAATTGTATGAATGTATAGTCTTACGTGGGCACTTCTTCAAGAACGGCTCACTACAACTGCATACGGATCAGAAAATGCACCTGAAAAGTTCAAATTCCCGGTTTTCCTCAATACGGTACAATCTCTTTTCGCTGCCACAGTAGGCTACATTTACCTACGATTCGACACTCCCGCCAATAGCAAAACGCTGCCCATTTTCCCAAGTCAACGGATTATCTTTCCCCTTCTCGTTGTGGCCATTACTTCCTCACTCGCCTCTCCCTTTGGCTATGCATCTCTCGATCACATCGATTATATCACCTTCATTCTTGCCAAATCATGCAAATTACTACCAGTCATGTTTCTTCACATAACTCTCTTTGGAAAACGCTACCCAATTTCTAAATACGTCGTCGTCTTAGCCGTAACTTGTGGTGTGGGCATCTTTACTCTTCATGCAGGTGCTAAATCTCATGGAAAACCTAGCAAGGCAGCACTCAACCCAGATCGCAATACTGCATGGGGACTTTTGCTCCTGGGGGTAAATCTTCTATTCGACGGTCTCACAAACACAACACAAGATTGGATCTTCACAAGCTTCCAACCTTACAAAGGTCCACAAATGATGTGTGCAAATAACATTATAAGCACTTTACTCACAACATCATACTTGTTATTGTCACCATATCTTGTTCACACGGGATTGGGAGAGTATCTGGGTATGGATCTTGCAAGTGGAGCAGGAGAATTGGCTGGAGCATTGGCTTTTATGCAAAGACATCCAAGTGTTTGGAGAGATGTACTTGGATTTGCAGCTTGTGGTGCTGTGGGACAAGTTTTCATCTGTACGTTTCCCCCTTTATTCTTTCTTCCATTTCATCTTAGGAACCACACTAACATTCAAAACAGTTTACACACTCTCAACATTCTCATCTCTTCTCCTAGTGACCATAACTGTTACTCGCAAGATGCTCACTATGATCTTATCAGTAGTATGGTTTGGTCATACACTAGGCAGCAAACAGTGGATGGGTGTGGGATTAGTATTTGGAGGAATTGGAGCTGAAGGTGTCATTGCGAGAAGAGAAAAGGCAGCTAAGGAAAAGAAGAAGTTGGTTGAGTCGAAGAAGGAATTGTAAACACGACGATGAGTATATGGTATTGGAGTAGTCAGGTGATTTTAGAATATAAAATCAACTATCAAAGATTGATTGGAGGCGTTTGGATTATATAGTACCATGATTATTGGTATTGATGGGAAAGGGAGGATTAGAATGTCATGGGGGATTTAGAAATAGATTACTAAAGAAGGTTTTCGGATTACCAACATTTGGCTTACTATGGATACCAATGTACAACAAACAGCGAACAACCAAAAAACTCATTTAAACCACTAGTCGAAATATTACAATTACCTAGTGGTGATGTGCTGTGCCGTAAAGTGTGGGTATAGACTTCACTTTATATATCATCCGAATCTCTCGTTGTGACTTGTTTTTCTGAATGCGAATTGTTGAAATTCAAATCTCACACTAGCATTTGGAGGGAATCAAAGATATAGTGACGATGGTCGATGAGACTCTGGAAATGCAGAAAGAGACGGAATATGATCTCGTTATTATGGGAGCAGGTATGACCATGTCTTCAACTCAAGCATTTCAATCTTCCCCAACCCATTCTGTCGACTTTTCAATCATTTTAATTTATGGGCCTTACCTTTTTTCCTTCTCCGTGCCATTTGGCTATTGATTGTCTTCTAAATCACGCCCCAAATAGGTCCATCCGGCATAGTTTTAGCTCGCTTCTACCTCTCTATCTATCCTACTCATCGTCTCGCTATCCTCGAACAAGAAGATGTTATTGGAGGAGTTTGGAGTTCCGGTATTTTCTCTCCTTTCTTGATTCCTTCTTTTATTTCATATCTTCCCGGGCCATCCTTCTTTCATATTATTTCACACGCCGTAATCCCTAACCTCCATACACAGCACGGCAATACCCAGGATTTCGCTCCGAATCCGGGCTTCGCATGACAGGTTTCTCGGATATGCCTATTGTTCTACCTGCAGATGCAAATACGTATCATGATACGTTTGAGGCGAAATATGTGACAAAGTACCTAGAAGAATATGTAGATGTGCATGTTTACAACGAGAAGAGTTTGAGAGATCGAGTGATATTTGGGTTCAAAGTAGGAGGCATTGAGAAGATTGATAGTATTTGGTCCGTTTGGAGTGAGGTTCACGAGAATGGAAACTGGAATGAGTACAGGAGAATAATCAAAACCAAAAAACTAGCTATAGCTACTGGTCAAAATTCGCTTCCTTACATCCCTTCCTTTCCCAACCAAACGAATTTTGTATCTCCCATCGTCCACCAGAAACACTTTGGGCAAATATCAAAATCAGCTCTGGCACCAGATTCCTCCTACACGGCAGTAACCATTCTAGGCGGAGGTAAGTCCGCTGCAGATATGGTGTACGAATGTGTCAAGGCCGGCAAGAGGGTATCTTGGCTCATCCGACAATCGGGAGAAGGGCCAGCGATATTCGCCGGCGCCAAAGGACGAGGCCAGTATCGAAACGGTGCGGAAATGTCTGCAACTCGAGCCTTTTCCACATTGAGTCCCTCGTGTTTCACGGAGCAGACTTGGTTGTCTAAATTGATTCATCGCTCGACGATTATCAATTCCATTGTGTCGAAGATCTGGAAAGGTGCAGATGAAGAAGCTGCTCAGCTTGCGGATTTCGAGAGGGAGGGTGCTCTACCGGGTTTTGAGGGCTTGAAACCTAAAAGTGAAATTTTTTGGTGTAATGGCCCGATTGGACTTATCCACCATGATGATTTCTGGGATACGGTGGCGAGGAATGTGAGGGTTTATCGGGGTGATATTGCAAAGATGGATTCTCATGCTATTGTACTCGAAAACGGGACGGTGATTCATACAGATATGTTATTATGTGGCACGGGATGGACGCGAGGATACCCCTTTCTGACTCCCGCCCAAATCCGCGAGTTCGGATTAGCCCATCCCGTGCTCGACGATTCGGAAGAGGAATCGCGCATCTGGGAACCCCTCACCGAGAACGCAACGCAAGAGATCCTCGCTTCGTTCCCGAAGCTTCGGAATCCGCCTACGCGCGCCCAGGACCAGCATGAAGCCACCCGTGCAGTTTCAACCACGCCTACGCGTCTGTACAATCTACTTGCTCCTATTAATTACTTAGAAACTCCTTCTCTCGTCTTCCTCTCTCACATCCATCTTTCTAATGCGTTCCGACTCGCGGAAGCCCAGGCAATTTGGAGCACGGCTTATTTCTCCTCTCATCTTTCTCTCCCTTCGCTTGAAAATGCAAAGCGCGAAATAGCATATCAGAATACATTCTCGAAATTAAGATACCCCGCGCATGGTGAAAGGGGGAATTATTTTCATCTGGATCTAGTTGGGTATACGGATAAGTTGATGAGGGATGTGGGATTAGAGAGTCATAGGGGGAGGGGGTGGTGGGAAAATTTGGTGGCGCCGTGTACGGCGGGGGATTACAGAGGGATGGAGGAGGAGTATTTGGAGAAGTTTGGAGGGGGTGGGGAGGGGGAAAAGAAGGAGATAGATAGATAGGGTGTTAATTTCGATGGTAGATAATTTATTGGAGGGTGATTCATGTTAAGTTTTGTGGTAGATCTACTTGATCTTTTTTTAAGCATTTCCTTCGCCATATATTAAGATCCACCGTCTATAGATGACACAATGAAAAGCTTCAATATTCAATCTTTTTATTACTTCTATCAAAGCAAGTCATTACAAAAACATCTCATCTCTATTCCTGTTCTCGTCCAAATCCCATCCCACTTCCACTTCCACTCCCCAAAACCATCTCCCAAGCCTTCCTTCCCACCAACCAACCATATCTTCTCTATAAGCATTCGTATAAACAATACAAAAAAGAAAACAATTCAGTGTTCAAAATACAATCTACCTATACTCTACTCTACTCTACTCTACTCTCTCCAACTACAAACCCGACCAAAAAACAAAACAAAAAACATCAAACCCGAAAATATATTCATCGTATCCCTGTCCACCTCCATACATACCTACCTACCTAATACTCCTGAGTTCTCATACCATACCGAGTTCGCTCATCACAACCGAATATCAGGGCTATGCTAATAAATGGATATGATACAATACGATACGATTTGAAACCTATGTATGTATAAAGATCTCGAAGAAAATCAAAAAGAAAACACCTAGAAGTAGGAACACACCGCGAGTGGGTGAGTGAGTGAGTGAGTTGAATGAGTGCCGAAGATAAATTCAAATGAAAGAACTCGCAATAAATGAAATACGAAATACATATATATATACCTAGTACCTAGTCTACACAAAAACCCCCTTAAAAGGAGAAAGAGAAATTCGAACCTCGAAAGTTGGAGGAAAGCGGAAGAGAAATTCTGATCTTTATAATTCTTTTTGCCTCGCCTGATTCTAAACGAGCAGGTGGGTGGGATTTGGTAACGAATTGTATGTATGTATGTATGTATTGATCAATAGATAGAATCGACAGAATTGACATAAGATTTTCTGTTTATCTACCCATTTACTCAAAATCTTGAAATCTTGAAATCTTGAGTACTTGAGTACTTGAGAACATAAAACTCAAGCAGAATATACAGTTAGTTGTATGGCATAGACAAACTAAGCGAGACACTAATAAATTATCCATCTCAAGATTCTAAAAGAGTAGCATTTCCATTTATTCCGATCATCATCATAATCATCATCACTATTATTGTTATCACTATAAGTTCAAGAACCTGAGATGAGCGATCCTGTCAACTTTATTGATCTATTTCGATATCTAAAACTAGGTTTTGATATGTAAAAAGAGTTAAGTTGAATGCATGCTCTAGAATTTCGGAATCTTTGATTATTGGGCTGAATAAAGTCTGGATGAATGGATGAATGGATGGATGGATTATTATCGAATACTATGCTGGGAAATGGTATGGGAGAGTGTAAAAGCTAGAGGCTAGAGTAATATAAAGAACTAGTGTATCACGAATAGAGGAGGATCACTTAATGATATCACGTGTGCTATGAAGGAAGTATAGAAGTTAAGAAGAGAGAAGAAAAGAGAGAAAGAACGCTATACTTACTTTTGACTTTCTTATTCTAAGGGTAAGATAGCTGTGCTTAATTATACCATATGTAAAGAATAAGATAATACAGCATCCTATTCAATACCTTGAGATCCGATAGGAAACACACTAGTATTATTATAAAAGTAGTTTTACGAGAGGTCTAAGACATTTATATACTGTGACAAAAGGAAAAGCATATCAGCTACAATATCATCCCAACACAGGAATTAGTTATTCAACTCAATTTGAGACTTTCATCCCCTTTAAATTTTTCAAATCATTTAAAATGAGCAGATCGTCTTTTCAAGTTACACTTCCATTCCATATTTCATATTGTACAAGGAGCAGCACATTAACAATAGACCCTACTGTTCTTAGTCAAAAGTTTATTGGTAAAATTACACGAGTTCAAAAGCCTTCATCTCCCATCCTAACCTTTTCGCAACATCCTCCACGCTTTTTTCTTCCCCTTCCCTCTCTCGTTTCAATTTCACTTTAATCTCGCATATTTCAATACGCTCAAAAATGGACGGTTGTGAGGTTTCGCCGAGCAGCATCATGTGAACTCTGTCACCATTAACGCTAAAGTAATTTGCAGGCGCCACCATAGTAAACACCCAGGCCTTGAAGATATACTCCTTATTCTCTGTAACGTTCATCACCCGCTCTTTAGCCAATCTCTGAAGCCAGACCACTTCGTACGTTTGAATTCTATACGGACCGCAGGGTAACCAGTCCCAAAACTCATCCTCGAGATCGCAGCTTTCGGGGACCGAAAGGTGGGTGAACCAACCCACAATATGAAGAGAACGCACGTCTCCCATCGTCATAGCTTTCTTCGCGAGATCCGCAACATTGTGTTCGCATGACCATGGCAGTATAGTCCCATCCTCGAACTCCAAGCTGAGCGCCCTATTATGCGCCATGTGACGCCATGTGTATGTTCTAGGTAGAATTTCCATTGGCCATTCAATCGAATACGGCGACGGTGAAGCATGTATCCAATCGCACCATGTCCAACTAGGTAAGGCCCGTCTCCTTACTGGTATGACCGCCGCGTTGATATCCTCAAGACTCCAAAACTGTTTCTCAAAGTACCATGTAATACCCATTATTAGCGTGCCGGGAGAATCACCAGGGGAGGGTCCGTAACCAAGCTCGAAAATTGGCACTCCATATATGTGTCCATGAAAAATTGAGCACTCAGATATGAACATACCCAAAATGCCCAGAAAGGCAGGCAGAACGTCGGAGTCTTTCGAAAGTTGTCTCTTGGTATAATCACTTACCAGACTCCCGAAAGTGGATACTTCTCTGCCCATGTAATGTTTTGGCCGTGGACGAAATATCATTGGGATGCGATACCTACCTCGACCGCTATTTTCCGTTATGAAATCATAGTCGATACTTTCCATCCGACAACCTCCTTTGCCGCTCTGAAAACCTCCTGCGTCGCATTGAAAATAGCACTGAGTCTCAGTGAAAACGAGCCTTCGTCTTGACAATAAAGCCTCTTGATAAGTCCATCCACGCTTATTCCACTCGGAACTATCGATCTCATGCCTGATGTTACTGACCCACTGCACCAGATGAACGGAATTCATTTGCAGAAATTTTTGCACGGTTATTCTAGGCTTGGTGATGCCAGGGAGGCCTTCACTTGGACATTTGGCAGTAGTGGCGATTATCGTAAGAATAGATTGGGAATATATCTTATCCATATTCTTAATGAGAAGGAATTTAGTATCGGAAGAATCATTTTGAGGAACACAATATCGATCAATCCACAAGTACCTGTAACCCAGAGCTATGACAACCTTGATAACATCGGTTATAAGATTTGGAAGAGTAGAGGGCAATTTTCCAAACTGATCTGGCCCTTCTGATACTTCGGCTCCCCAAACGTAGCTCAGGGTGACGTACTTCATGGAAGCAGTACCTGATACTAGGATATTCCGTCCATCCTCACAGTCAATCACTGTGAAGCCTTGAAGTAGAATGCCATCCTTTGGTAGACAATTAGAGTTAGAATCAGCGTGATTGTCATCGCACAGCCGAATCCATTCCCGGACGAGAGACAAATCGGCCTGCAATGACAGGTTACGTATAGCTACTCTATCTTTATAAGCATCCGCGTTAGAATAACCGAAGACTGCATTAGTAGTATCGCTCGAAGGTCGACCAGCATATCCGCCAGCTTTGAGGTAAAAAACAATGATACTTGATTATGCGAACTGAAAGTTAAACAAATATCCTACAGTTGACCTTGCAAGGGAAAAACTTTCTTCATCTTTGTAATTCTCATCTTCAGTTGTGATGGAATAGAGAAAATTGCAGAGCTTGCAAAAAGGCTCGAGTTCGTCGATTTTGAAATTGTAAATAATTTCTGGCCAGTGCCCCCGTCTCCCAATTATTCCTTTGAACACTTTTTGCTCCAGAAAGAACCAGCCCACGATTTGATTGCACTTCTCACAAAGACCGGAAATTTTAGCTTTCTTTCCGGCCGCTAGAACAGCTTCATGGATTTGTTCTTCGCTCATAAAGCCTTCTCCCCAGTCATCTGATGGTACGTATGAGCTGGTTGTACAATCCATCGCGAGGGAAGTAGTAATTTTGGGATAAATGGTGCTCATACTTAGAAAAAATGCAATACATAAGCACCGTCAGGATCAAAAAACCCAGTACAGATACAACAAACTTCGCGAAAACATAAAGCCTCTCAGAAACACTTCAATAAAAGAGTACAAAACACTGATAGATCTTTCTGATGTAGAGTTTGGAAAACACAGTGGTTTTTGGTGTCTAAGATTTGTCGCCCTGATGGAGGCTGGGTACTCTCTGCCCACCACACGACACGACACGTATTCTCACATGTTCAAGGATTATCTTCTAGCCATGCCATTTGTTGAATTCTTGATTTCTAGAATCAAGCGCAACCAATCAATCCAGCCTCTTATTGATTCATCCGACTGAACAAAAATACACACGCACCAAATCATATAACATGGAGAACTTTCAAAAAGCACTCTTATTTATGATAGCCGGCTCTTTAGGCGGCCGATTAGAGAGCAAAAATGAAAATAAGACGAAAATCAACACGCACCCCCATTCAAACACAAAATATAATCAAAAAACGACAACTCGAAGCGAGAAAAGGAAGCGAGTGAAATCCCCCTTGAAAGAAATCGCGAGATTCTTATCATGAAATTCCCTTACAAATTAAGCCACTAGGCTATACAGTCGGTTGATTCATTCACAATCAATTATACTCATTATATTTTCAATTCTCTTTCGAGTCCAATAGATAGGTTGGCATCATCATCATTCATATACAATACAGCCACATCTCTGGTTCCAACCGAGTCGAATCATCTCCCCCTATCCGTCTCTCTTCCATCTCCAACACGCTTCCCTTTTCCCCCATATCCGCTCATTTCCATATCCCTTCGTCCCGCCCATCCATCCATCTGCAATACCCTTTGGAATCCCCATCATATAAAAGTGCGCAACGAAAAACAATCCAGCAATGACACCCCCACGCAATTCCCCATGTGATATAGATTCAGATTCTCGCTAATAAATCAAACCTCTGAACTGTGTCTTCCTTTCCATAAGGGGGTATCTCTTTTCATGACATCATGAAATCTAAGTATTTCTTCTCTTTCGTGTATTTCTTCATCTGTTTGTTTCGATATAATCAAAATATTTTCTTCATATCCTCCATATTTAGTTTCGTTGTTGTTGTTTGTTAATTTCTTTTTTGGCGCATAGCGTTACTGAATTCTACCGTTCGATGTGAAAGCTGAGGCTTATTCGTCGTCCTCTGCCTCCACACACCAAGGGTGGTCCATCACTTGCTCGATATTCAATCTCGAATCAACATCCCGATTTAGCATACCTCGGATGAGGTCGATACTTTCTTCGCTCATAACATAAGGTACCCTAAGATCACGATCCATGATTTCGTCAATACTATAGAATGGATTCTCTTTATACACGATGGTGTAAAGAAGAATACCAAGAGCCCAGACATCTTGTGGTTTTCCTTGATATGGTTTACCAGAGAGAACTTCAGGTGCAGCATAATCTGTGACGAGGTTAGATGTAATCTCAAATTTGTGAAAGGAGTTGACTTACCAATGGTTCCTACGAAGACGTCAAAAGGACCGCTCTTGATGTAAGCGGCACTTCCGAAATCAATGAGCTTAATACTTCCTTCACCATTGATGACTATGTTCTCGTCCTTGATATCGCGATGAACGACAAGAGCCTTTGTGTGAAGATGATGAATGGCACGTGCAACCTGTGCGAAGATGCTGCGACATTCCTTTTCCTCCATATTAACTTTGAGCTCAATGTAATCGAACAAATCCATTCCTGGATATCCATGAGGTACCATCTCGATATAGTAATTGACGGAATCCTCAAAGAAATCAGACATCTCCACGATATTAGGATGCTGAAGCCCATCCCGACGCAAATAATCGAGAACATGGATTTCAAGGGGCACAGTTCCAAGTCGACGATCGCGAGTCCAAGTATCGACAAGAATTCGCTTTTTCGTGACATATTTGAGGATCACCTTATTATTGCCATTCTTCTTAAATCGAGCAAGTTTTACCTGGCCATAAGCTCCTTGACCCATTTCTTCCAATATTGTGAAATCGTCAATGCTCTTCTTGACAACAGGTTTGACCTCTGCTGGAGCAGCTGGCTTTTCTTTCTCTTGAGCTTTCGAGTAAGACCGATCGCGACCTGTAAGCTTAGCCGCTGTTTTCTTTGCTGCGGCCTTGAGCTGTGCTGTGAGCATCGAAGCATGTGATGTTTCATTCTTGGGCTCATCGGAATCTGAAGAATCCATTTTGATTGGAGCTGGAGGTCCTGTTTGACCTGGAGAAGGTTGATGTAATGGTGTTTCGAGTCCAGCCAATGATGGAGTTTCCATACCATTAGCAAGTTTTGCGGCGTGGATGTTCCTTGAGTATGTAATCCACAAAGCGTAGACAAGTTCGGATTTTACTACAGGTTCGTGGGGCGTAGGTCCGTCTTCCTCGTCACTTATCTCTTCGATAACGTTTTCATCGTAAGCGGGGGTTTTAGGATCCGATTTTACAACCCTGAGTTGAGCGTCAATCTTAAGCTCTGAGCCATCCCTATGTTTAGCTGATAATCCATCTGGCCTCAAGAAGTATGTTGATGCATCAGCCTTTCCATCCCGCAGTGCAAGAAAAGCTTGAGCCCGTCTAAAGCTGTGTTCAGGAATAACAATCCCGTCAACCATATCCACACCATCTTCCTCAACTAAAATCTTCAACATCCTATCAAAATCGGGTATTAAATCAGTGATCAATCGACCATCGGGTTTATCCTGCCCAAATAATGCAGCAGAGAAAACGGAATTGGAACTCGTGATTTTCAAGGTTTGCGCAGAGAGAACCATGATGCCAGCAATGTGAGGAAAGCTGGAAACGCGGAGATCTGTGCTACTGGGAACTCTGTCGACGACTGCCGGAATATGAACACGCCCAGAGGTACGGGCGGTAAAATATCTTCGTTTACTGACTTCAGCATAATCAATCTCTCCGCTCCTGCCGTCAATTCCTTGGCGTGGAAGTCTTGGTAAAAGTTTCCCGATATCCATACCTGTCCAATCAATGTCGGCGCCCCATATCGCGTCGATAGATCCAGATATTTTTGTTATGGCAGCATCATCGTCAAGGCTAATGATGGCCACATCTTCGTGAATCTCTTCCAAAACCCAAATGAGGCCACCTCTCTTCTCCTTGACCCACAAGCTTGCCGAGCCTGTTGCGCCGTTTCGTTTTTCTATAGGTACTACGTCGCCGCATAATAGAACGCCCCTAGATTTATTACTTTGATGATTTGAGCCACCCTTTGCTGCTCGTGTTCTCGAGACAAGACTAGAACCTGCACCATCGTCGGTTTGCGCTCGACGGGGAGGCTTCTGTACTTGACGCGAATTAGGTTTACTCAAGAGGCTAGCCGTGATACCACCAGGCCGTCCAAGCAGCATTGATGCTGCGAGCCCTGGTCAGTATACAAGCAATGAAATATAGGGCTTGAGATCGTCTCAGTTTGAGAAAAACAACTTACTGGTTGATGTTGAGCTTGATTGCTGATCTTGATTCTGTGATAATAGGGGAGTCTGTTTTCCAACCCTGTGAAGACATCGTTAATATTTCGTGGGGAAATAAAATGCGGGGTAAGGTCCGACGCCCACGAAAGCGAAATGACAAAAGCTTCAAAATATCAAGATAATAAAGATTCACTTACTCGGTACTGAAGCTTTGTGCACTTAATTTTTCCTCCAGCCATGGTCTTCTTTCTTTCTGTACAACTTCAAGAATACCCATTTTGCGAACTTCTGCTTTTGTAACACCAAATACGAGACAGGCGAGGTCGTTGGCGGCCAAAATAGTGTATGGTGAAGTGCTCTCCGTGGTAAAGATAGCTTGTGCAGCAGGTGCCCACCTACTCGAATGACTGTGATTTGCTGATCCCAAAGAATGTCCGAATGTCGAAGCGCTGGTGGTCTGTGTTAGTGGAGGAGAAAACATAGATTCGTGGAGAGAATCAGTAGCTATGTAAGGTTGCGACATAGCATCCATTAGCTTGTTCTGTAAGCTCAAGGGTTCCAAATCAGTATAAGTTCTCTTTAGACTTTGGCGCCTCGTGACTGGCGGGGATGTTTGCGCCGTCGTCCGACTCTCGTTCGTCGGAGTCCTAGATGAAGGTTCAGAATCCGCTGGTAGGGCTGTTGCTAAGCCTTTTTTGGGTTCGATGGACCGTAGATCATCTTCGCGTAAGGTATGTAATGAGCTTGTCACTTTTTTCGAGCTGGTGGGTGAAGGCGGAGAACTTTCCATTGGCTCTGGACTTTCGGAACGTACGGCAAAGCTAGCATCGAAAACATTCCGAGAATCCTGAGTCGTTGCCGGTCCGGTAAGAGGTCCCCCCATCCTCTGCTCTTCTCCAGTCCCAATGTTGTTCGCTCCAACCAATTTGGCTTTTGCCAAAAGCTCGAGCATGCCTTGCATCTCCGCGTCTCCGTTTATTCTTGCTTGAGCACTGGCTATACCTGCACTCGTTGTTCCCCAGCCCAGTTTTTGTGACATGAACTCGACGGATCTCTTCAAGACATTTTGACGGTTGTGAATAAACTCGTCCGATTGGTGGGCGAAAGAAAAGGAATGTAATGATTCAGATGGAAAACGGGTAAGATCTTCGGTAAACGGTAGAATTGGAGACGATGGTCCAGAAGGCATGGCTACAGAAGCTGCTCGACCAGGAAAGGGAAGGGTCATTGAACTCGACCGAGCACTCATGGACGCCGCTCGGGAAGAGCTTTCGGAGGCAGGCAAGACTGGTACTCTCGGAACTTGTTGTCGAATTCGTCTTAGACCTGAAGCACCGAGCCCATGCTCATGTTCCGTTACGATGGGCGATCTAGAACTGTAGAAGTATTTCCGTCAGTCACCGATTTTTCCAATGTCATTTGCATAATCAGGCGCAGATTCGCCCCATGACCTCATGACATTTTCCTCCTGCACCAAGCACCAGAAACTAACCTCGACATGGTATCAAACTCTGCCGCCGCCAGCCCGTCATCAAAAGAGAATCGTATTCTGGCCCTATCCGCCCCTGCTGAGGGATGTGCGAGGAGGTTGCCAGTACTTCTGTTTTTCGGGATTGACAAGTCTGCAGGGCGAAGGGGTACACTGCGGTCGCGATCGGGTTCCCTAGCTGTTTTGTTCTCGAAGGCTGAAAAAGAACCCATTAGTTTTCTTATAATTCCAATGCGGAAGGAAAAGGGAAAAGAAGGCAAGGTACGACTGGCAAGAGAATGACGAAGGGTTGTTGGGCGGAATTTATGCGCCGATTAAAGGGAAACGTCGAACAAGGAATTTCGGACAGAATCATATCACCAATACCAAGAATAAGAAATAAAGACAAACCATGGTTATTTGAAGAATCCGTCTTCAGCATAATTGTGAAGACTCTTTAAATTCACGAACTTCTTTTAGCTTTAAAAAGCCAGAATAATTGTTGGTTTGGCGGTTACGAGTAGAAAGGACTTTAGTACAGTAGTAGTAGTGTCAGTCAGTCGGCAACCTCAAGCTGTTATGTGTAACAAATGATCTCGTTTCGAGTAAGAAGTACGACAGTACATTAATAAAATATATTCTCTCGGGGACAATAAAGGGATTTCGAGATATAATATCAGGAAATGGAATGAAAGTATTGAGCTTTTTTTTTTTGCCAGTATCCAAAGATGTGTAGCTTCGAAGGATTCGTAGGTTATTAGAGAACTCGATTTGCTTTTGCTTTCTTTTGCTTTTGTGATAGAAAATTAGAAAATCGAAATTTGAGAGTGGTACTGGAAAAAGGTGGGGTCGGAAGGGAAGTTCAGTACAAGGCTTGTCCTTGAGTGTGTTATATCTGATGATATAATATAGATGATATGATATGATGCGTACGGAGTGTGTAGATGATAGAGAGAGACGTACAGAGGAGCAGGCAAATACCAAATTATGAAGTGGTTGATGTACCGGTAGATGTGAATGTGAATGTGAATGTGAATGTAATGTGACTGTAGATGTCGACGTAGATGTAGATGTAGATGTAGATGTATGAATGGATAAGTTGAGTAATAATGAATGTTGTGAAATTCAGATGTATAAGATTGTCTGGCGATGGATGGATGGATGGATGATGTGTATGATATTGCGAATCAGCAAACGCGGGAAAAGATGATTCAAAGGCGTTTTCTTTCCTTTCCTTTGCTTCAGCTTCAGCGTCTGCTTCTCCTCGTGCTTTATGATGGATGGGTGATCGATCACGCAGCGAATTACTCGAGTATTCTTCTTCTTCTTCTGATTCTTATTCTTCTGTTACTTTCCAGCTTCTCACGTGAAGTGTTTTATAATGTGGAGAGGCAAGTCAGCAACAACGGTTTTATCAAATGAAGAGGATGGAGTTTGACGGAGAAGACACCACCGCATCGAGGCTGATAGGTTGGAGGTTTGGCTCGAGGTTGGGAATGCCGCCACTAGGGACGTATTAGGTATATACTACTACGTAGGAATATACTAGGTAGGTTACAGATTCGGTTCATTCGCCTTGTGAAGCTGTGGCTATGACTATTCAACTGCTTTTCACAATGAATGGATGGTCCAACCCATCCAATTCATCCAATCAACCAACCATCTTTTTCCTCTAAACGCTACACCCCACCGAAAAGAAGTTTCCCCCATGAAACATTCAAGACATTTGCAATTTTCACGAAGAGGCTCCAAGATTCCATGACGGCTTTATGTGACATGTTACTCTATCAACGCTACCAAGATTGTTGGATTTTAAGTTTGCCCAAGGAACAATTACTTGACCTTGGTCAAAACATCAAATGAACCTTTCGCATCTTTACTTTGCCTAGTGCCTAGGTATGTATCTAAAGTCTTGATTTCCAAGGTAAGACCTATATTGATGTAAACAAGAACATACACGGTATGTGTGTGCCTAGCTAGGTAGTATACCTTTTCCAAGCAAGGGCTTGCTGAGTCTGAAACTATTTCCAATGTACATACATTAAAGTTCTCCTAGCAAGATGCTTGTTGCCAACTCCTTATCTCCATTTGCTCGTATGCAAGCACCGAGTTGACAAGCTCGACATTTCGTTTATGCGGTACACTCCTCGTCAATCGAATTCAGCTACATTCCAGCTACCCTACCTACCTGCCTCGCTACCTATACATTTATATATTAATCACACGTGGGCTTCTTCTCCAGCTTTCATCCTATACTCGAGGGCTTGCTGATTAACCATTCGATCCGAGATGGCATGCAGCATCGTGACACAGCATTTCAGGCCGGGGGTCGGATCTTTTCAAACCGTTACCGCCAATACACTCAATTTTGGGGGATCCTCGAGTAACATGTGACGGTATTCGCGTAACCCCTTCATGAGGTTGATATCATCATAAATACTCTACCATATGTGTATGTGTGTATGTGTGTGTGTCTGTATGTATGTCTGTATGTATGATTATATCACACAGCAGCTCTTGTTGTGATGATGTTCAGCTTTTCACTCTTCATATATCATGATCTTTTGTTTTAAACAATACCTACGAGTACTTCGCCAAGGTGAATTGGTCGTCTGGTGTCTCGATATTAATTGGGGTCGACTCGACGATGATCTTCCTATAATGGCAATGATCTGACGGCACCACGGTACCTCGGATATCATTCTTTGACAATGTACCTATATCCTTGAGGACCTGGAGAAAGTAAATCATCTTCTGCATGAAGGAGGCGTACGTACCGAGTACATTCGTGAAGATATTGTTTCTCTTTAGAAGTTTATTCTCCTCGAGTCTACCTTTTTTTCTACCTTTTGCTTGATAGTCAATAGTTTCGAAAAGGAGAGAAATCACCTGCAATTGCATGTGAATTGAATTTTCTATTGGCTGCTGAGACGTGATGTGATAGACCCGACTGACAAAATAAACCTCTCCCTCTATCAGGCTAATATCCAATTCATCCAAAACTTCACCGTCCACGCAGGTCTCACCACCATCTCTTCAATACAATCAATCAATCAATCCATCCATCAATCGATCAATCATGCTTTCTTGCGGCGGGAGTATGGACACAGGTATTAGAAAGCATACTTATAGTTTATCAAATTGGCATGTGAATTAGCCATAAAATCAAAATGGTATCGATTTGACCCTTCAAAGCTTGGCCAAGAGAAAGTGGAGAGAGTGTACAGAGTAAAAGTTCCGCTTTGACGATTCGGACCAATTCTCCAAGTTATGTCGACATTCCGTACCTAGGTAGGTAGGTAGTAATCCTGTACCTAGATGCGATACGATACGATACGATGCGATACCTGGGTAACAAGTACCCTTATTTATCTCGTTATCCGGAAAACCCCGCAATCAGCTGTACCCCAGACCAGAAGAGAAAGGGTGGCAGTGATGAGTAATAGGTGTTTGTCAGTTGTGAGGATTGGTTTGGGAATATTAAAGAAGAAAGGAAGAGGGAAAGGAAGGGGGAAGGAAGGGAGAAAAGGAAGGAAAGAAGAAAGAAAGAAGAAAAAGAAGGAAAGAAGGAGAGGAAGAGACAAAAAGAAAGGAAAAAGAAAAAATTGCATGAATGAATTATTGACAATAATAGAAAAAGATATCAATCACACCTACCTTCCTACCTACCTACGCACCTCCCGTCCGCAAGCCAATATTCGGAGCCGACTCTCAATAGACCTACCAAAGTAATACACCACGTTGTACAGAGTAGAGCAATCGCCATGAATCAAATATGCATTTGCTACCTTGCACTCATGCTAGGAAACACTCGTCGATTCTAACATCTTTTATCCACTTTTAACGAACCAACCTTGGCTCAGCCACGAAGCCATTCGCACGGCCAAGCGTGAGCTAGTTTGATCATCCACGCCATTTCGCAAGGAAAGGAAAGGCACAGCGACGCTCTAAGTAGCAAGTGTGGAAAAAGATCAACTAAAATCCTTCATCCCCACACCACTTCCGCTGTCTCGGGAAAATGGGGGACCGGTGGAGAGGAAATCCGAGCGAGGAAAATCATCAACTCACACGATTCAACGAGGATGGCCTGACTCGATGGGGGGGGGAGAGACAGGGGATTTGTGGATGGCGATTAGAAGTCAGACTTTACAACTTTACTTGCAACTGTACAATGATAGAAAGATAGGCTCGATATAGGATAGGTTAATCGATTAGTTAGATAGTGAGATATCTAGAGAGAAAGATCTATCGACATAGAGAGACATACTCAACATTTCTTTCCCACATGATTATATATATATATATATCACTCACCAAAGGTTTTTGGATAAATACGATTCGATATATTGCTAGTACCTAGTCTACTACACGCTGAATTCAATTCAATTCAATTCGATTCGAATAGAACACATTCGTAAGAGAGAAACTACCCTCAATCAATTGTAAAAGAGAAAAACTAGAACATCTTACGTTGTAAACAAATGATTTTTCCTGCTTCCTTATACTTGCTCTTGCTCTTGCTCTTGCTCTTGCTTGCGTGTTTGTGGATGGATGTATATCATGTGTGTATGGGGCAAGAATGGATGTTTCTGATAGTGAAGAAAGCAGAAAAATAATGGGACAAGAGGTCTAACTGGTGAACCCATCGATCCCCCAGCCCTTCCAGACACCATCCATCATTTTAGTGTCCACACTCAGCACTGTCTTTGCGTGCATTTTGCATTCTCAGCCTATCGCTTTCCATTTCTCGTTTGGAAACGGGGAAAGTCTATGCCTATGGCCACCTCCCCCCAGTGGTGTCCACCCTCGAGAGTCTAAAACCCGTAGTGCCCGTAAATCGGTCGGTTTTCCGCCTGTCTGGACTGGACTTGATTTGACTGGACTGGACGGGCTTGCTTATTCAATAACCTCTCACAGTCTCACCTCTCACCTCTCACCTCTCACCTCTCACCTCTCACCTCTCACCTCTCACCTCTCACCTCTTTCCTATCTTTTCTCTCCTTTCACCTCTAACCTCTCTCCTCTCTCCTCTCCCCTCTCTCCTCTCTCCTCTCTCGCCCCTTTCATTGCAGCGCAACTCTTCTACTCGTTATCTCAAATCTCACTCACTCACCACACTCTCCATCGCCAAAGCCTGTCTCATGCCTGCGATTGTGAACATCTGATCACTTCGAGAATCACGAAACTTGTTCATGTGCAAAGCCCAGTTGAGCCGATAAGGAGCCTTTACGATAAGGACTTGGAAAGTGATCGATATTCGATACCGGCACTGGTATTCCGAGATATTTATCATTCACATTGCATCCATCCTTTTTTCCCAGTGGTGAGTGTCTTTGGATACCATTGTCATATTTCATATGCATGTGCATAGAGGCATACATGATTGATTCATTTGTGAATTGTGCCGTTAATTCTTGGAGATAGCAGATACACATCTTCTTCTGCCACTACTACTCTACTCCTATCTATCTCCCCGCCTCACAATTCCATCTCCCTCCCACTCTACGTTGCAAGAGCCGAGGAAGATATAATAATCGCTGGTCGGTCCTATCAAAAGAACAAAGGAAAGGATTTAAATATTTCCATTGTCTCCTGGAATAACTACTGCATCTTCGATTCGCATACATTTCGCAATCGATACATGGGATTACCTTATACTTGAGCCTGGTTTACGTTGGTTGGATTGAATCAACTCGGGTTTAAGACATTAGTAAAGTGAAATCAAGGGCTCTCTGGAATTTCATCGTCAGCTAGTCCTCAGCTACATTTTGATCACTTGCCTCCTTTCTGAAACACAATCGATATCGAGTTCCTGGAACAAGGTGATTGTTTAAGAGTTCCAATTCAAATTCGATAGTCAAATGGCCAATACAATGGCGGGGTTCTCAACCCCAGGCGGAAGTTCAACACCAGTCATGAACGATGAAAGACCTGTCAAGTCCAAAGGCAAATGGCTTCAAAGAATATCTTCATCACCCACACTCGCGCAGTTCAGTCGGAAACGAGCGAAGAGTAGTCCATATGGGAGCAGGTCGACACTTTCCTGTCTAAGTTTTGCTCCTCCCATCGCTGAGAATCCTCCCGCCCAATCGACCGAAGGAAGTTCGTCCGCAGCACCAGTCTCGGGGCCAAGTTCAGGAGGTAGCTCAGAAGCAGATTCGACACCAGCTACCCCTGGTCTTGATACGCCATATTATGATCCAATGTATCGTCACATTGCTATTCAGCGCAACGAGAACGAAGCGATGGCTGGTGCATCTACAATGCTGCAAGACTTACAACAACTAAGCATTGCAGAGGCAGGGGAGTCTGCGACTTCATCCCCAGATCAAGAAATTGTTGAGGATTACTTTTCACAGCCGATGACTGTAAAATCTAAACCCTTTAAGAAGAGCAACTTTAAGTTTTGGGATAAAATGCCACACGAGGTTAAGCTGCATATCTTTGCATTCCTGAAACCAAAGGAACTGGTACGAGCTTCCAATACTTGTCACGACTTTTACAAAACCTGTTTCGATGGACAGCTCTGGACATGCTTCGATGCCTCGGAATTCTATGCCGATATTCCTGCCGAATCTTTGGCAAAGATTATTGTGTCAGCAGGTCCTTTCATCAAAGATCTCAACCTTCGAGGTTGCGTACAAGTCGAGCACTACAAGCGTGCAGAAGTGATAGTGAAAGCTTGCAAGAATCTTATCAATGCGACACTTGAAGGATGTCGAAATTTTCAAAAAGCAACTTTACACAATCTTTTGAAAACTAACGGAAGACTAACCAATCTTAATCTTACTGGATTATCAGCTGTCACAAACGCAACGTGCAAAATCATAGCACAATCCTGCCCACATCTTCAGATGTTCAATGTTTCATGGTGTACTCACATGGATGCGCTTGGTCTACAGTTAGTCATTCGAGGTTGTCCAAATTTAATGGATCTCCGTGCCGGGGAAGTCAGGGGCTTCGACAATGAGGATCTGGCGCTATCGATCTTTGAGACCAACAAACTTGAGCGACTAGTTTTAAGTGGCTGTGTAGATATTACCGATAAAGCACTTCAAACAATGATGCATGGTAAGGATCCAGAACTCGACGCTTTCAGCTATGCTCCGTTGGTTCCACAACGGAAACTACGACATTTAGATTTGAGCCGCTGTCATAGATTGACGAATGAGGGTGTGAAATCACTTGCCTATATTTGTCAGGACTTGGAGGGTCTGCAATTGAGTGGATGCATTGACTTGACAGACAAAGCACTAGAAGATATCCTGGCTACCTGTCCAAATTTGACACATCTCGATTTGGAAGATCTCAGTGAACTTAGCAACGACTTATTTTCCAACCATCTTGCCAAGGCTCCTTGCGCTCCCACTCTTCAACATCTCTCGGTCAGCTACTGCGAAAACGTAGGTGATACGGGCATGCTCCCTGTTATCCGCGCTTGTACCGGTCTTCAAAATATCGACATGGACAATACGAGAATCAGTGATCTAATTCTCGCCGAAGCAGCAACTATGGTTCGCCTTCGATCCTCGCGTACCACAAATCCATTATCACGTCCCTCTCCTGGTCTTCGCATGGTGCTATTCGATTGTTCAAATGTTACATGGACCGGAATTCGTGAAGTTCTCTCGCGAAACTCGGAAATTACGAAGCCGGTTGATCATGATAATTCACATAGATATTCATTTCCCACAGAAATTATCATACTAAAGTGCTTTTATGGTTGGCAATTGACGGTGAATGAACATACGAAGAGAGTTTTAAGAGGAGATCTTTCGGCAGCAGGAAGATTAGAGAGAAAATGGACGGAATACATGATGGCGAATGAAGAAGCTGGTGCAGGTGGTGCTGGGGTTAGGAGGAGGAGAAGAAGGGCAAGAGAAGCGCAGATGATGCATGCTGATGAAGAAGAAGGCGGGGTAGCTGCTGGTGGGGGTGTTGGCAGAAGAAGGAGGGCGAGGAGTAGTGCGTGCGCTATCATGTGATTGTGCATAATGAGAAGGTTAGAGTGTGGATATATGAAAATGAGACACGGTACATATGATGGGATATGAAACGAAGATTGCAGCGCAATTACATGGTTGGAGTCATGATTTTGGGATTGGCTCGATAAATAGCATGCTTTTTTTATATCTTGGTTTGGGGTTTGGCTGGATATCTGGTATGATGTCTAGATGGAAAATATACAGGGGTTTGGACTCGAAAATAGTTATGGGAATTTGAATGCGAACGGGAATGACTATTCTTCCCTTTTTTTTTTTTTTAGGGACGCATGAAGCCCATGGCCTCATGCTTATTTCGTGGTATGCATAGACGGGCTTGATGAATCATTTGAGATGAGATAGGATGAAATGAGATGAATTAGTATATTAGAGATGAAAGTTTTTCTTTTTTGTGTTGATTTGTGTGTGTCTTCGTTTTTTTGTGATGATTTGTTTAGAATGAATGAATGGATGAATGAATGGGCTTTGTCGTGGTTGTGGTTGTCGTGATTGTGATTAGAGATGTGATGATTTGGTACGAAAGGAAATAAGAGTGGAGATAAAGATATGACAAATGGAGATGGAGTTCGAGTTGAAGTTGATATAGTATACCTACCTATATAACATAACATAACATAAAATACGTAGTGAAGCTTCAAATTCAAATTCAAATTCAAATTCAAATTCAAATTCAAATTCAAATGAGATGGATGAGGTTCGATATTATGTGATTTGAAATGGTATGGTATGGTATAATATGGAATGGAATGGAATGGTTCGATATGTGATATTTTATAATGTGATATATATATATATATACGGTTGAATAGATAGATATCCAGAATCTCTCTCTCTCTCTCTCTCTCTTTTTTGGGGGGGGGGGGGCATATCAAGTTATCTTGTTCGTATTTGTATTTTGATGTCTTCTTACTATTCTCACTATTCTCACTATTCTCACTATTCTCACTATTCTCCAATTCGCTTCATAACGTATGTACATATGTAGGTAGGTAGGTATGTAGGCATACAGATAACTAAATCAATCAAATTCGCTAGCTAAGTCTCAACTCTCAACTCCCAACTCTCGACTCATTCAGGGGTACCGAGTTTCCTCGCTCCCCTCCCCTCACCTATACAAATAAAAATACAAGTTCAAATACACATGAAAAATATACAAATCTGTAAACGTTTCTTTCTTTCTTTCTTTCTTTCTTTCTTTCTTTTTCGGGAGGTGAGTATATGTATTTCTTCTCGGCTGTTAATATGATTCTAGTTCATTTTTTTTTACATTTACAGTGTTTATTATGTATTCTGTTTTGTTTGTATTGTGTATGTATTCAATAACTACCTAGATACTGTAGGTACTACAGATTCATTCTAAACCCATTTATCAGCTTCGGGATATCGAACTAAAAAAAATCCATAAACTTTTCTTTCGGTTTCAGGAGATAGATGTACACTTCTATTTTCGTAGCTCTGTTTCTTTTTACCCTTCTCACTCTCTACCCTCAATCCAAAATTCTCAATTCCCTCACCAACTCCCAAAACTTATGTTGCCCTTCAACACCTTTCTCGTCAGCCCCAATCGGGCCCCCCGTATCCTTCACCGCGTTATTAACCAACTCAGTCGCGACATCCCACTCATCCTTCTCCACGAGCGCCATCAACAAAGTACGCATCGTGTTCCACGACGTGAACTGTTTACTCTTCTGCACATTCCTCAGATACGAAATCGCCGTGTCGGTATCACCTACACTTGCGTATCCCTCGATTAATCGATCCCAGAAGATGTGATCTACGGTTCCGACAGTGAGTTTTGCGCGTTCGATCAGAATAGTTGCAGCTTGGAAATTGGGAGGTGATTGTGCGAAATAGTATTCGAGAAGGATGGTGTAGATGTATGTTGAGGGGGTGAGTCCTTGGGCTGCCATTCGATTCATAACTTCTGACACGGGAGTAATATCTGTGGGGACGCCTCGGAGGAGGAGGTAAATCATTTTACCATATAAGAACTGGTTTGGGGTGACCTTCATTTGTTCCATAGCGAGGAAGGTGTTGTTTATGGCTTCAATTTGTTCTGCGGGGCTAAGGGTATCTATGTCTGCGAATGTTTGATCTAGGATTGTGACGAAAGTGGCAGCATCTGCTTGAACGCCGTGACCTTCCATAGAAGTCAAGATTTCCGGAGTTTTATCTGAATGGCCAGCGCGGACTATTGACGATAGAAGTGTGTTATATGTTTGAACGTCTGGAATGATGCCCCATTGATCTGCCCAAGCGAGGATGCGATCGGCCGCTTTTATTTCTTGTCTTTTTATAAGACCAGAAACTGCGGCATTAATCGTTGCAATAGTAGGTCTGACAGCCCCCGGGATATCTTTCACGTTTTTAGAATTTGCGATCTTGAGGTTAGGATATTTCTTCCGCGCTGCCGCTAACCATAGACGACCCATCTCATCTAATGCGCGAATACCAGCTTCCGGCTGGTAGCAGTGAATAAGACCACTGATTCTGGTAGTCCAACAGGTTACATCTGGCTTTTCTCCAGATGATATCATCATTGCCCAGACTTGCTCAAGGCCTTTGGCATCGCGGGAATTTTTGCAGCCATTCAACATGGCATCCCAGGCACCAAGGTTTGGAGTAAGATTGTTTTTAATCATGTGATTCCAAACTTCGATGGCTCGAGGTTGTTGTTTGAGATTCATGAATAACAAAATGAACAGGTTGTAAAAAGCAGGAGTGAGATAACCAGTTCGATATCCAGATTCGAAACCATCTTTCGCATTCGGGATGTAGATTGGAAGTTGTTGCACTTGCGACCACAGTCGATCTAGCGAAGCGACATCTCTTCTAGCATGTGCATCAATAACTTTTTTGTGTAAAACCTGGGTTCGCAAGTTTTCCGTCACTTTAAAATCTTTCCTAACATTCTCCTTCTCAGTAAACTCCTTGATGGTACTCCAGTCACCTTTGACTAGATTGACCACAGATTCAGGGACATCTCGGAAAAACTCAGCGGCATCAATCAGTGACATCGAACACGCATTGACAACATTCGAGAACTTTAACATGAGTGGCTTCGCATCTTCCACCATGGTTGCCGCGCCAATTTCAGTCTTCTCAAGCTCAAGGAGAAGCCTAAGCGTTCCGAGTGCTATTGTAGGTAGTTGATACATCTCACCTGGGGCAAATTGTGGAGTGAGAAGACTAAATGCATGTTGAGTTCCATTTTGGCGTTTTTCCAGAAAGATGCTGTGCAAAGAATGACTAGGAAGATTTGACCAGTCAGAACAAGAAGGTGTGACTTCGGGATCTGATTTATTGATTAATTCTTGGCTTTGAAGACGTCGAGGTCGGCGTCGACAAACGATGTTCCAACTTTTGAGAAGTTCAGATAACAACGTCTGTCCCTCTGCCGTTGTAACACCGGCTTCTATAATGCCGTCAATCAATGTGGTTATCATTTGAACCCATTGAGTGCCACGCAGTAGACCCAACTCAAACGTAACCAGTATCATTTCTGAAAAGGTAGGCACATCGTTACGAAGAGGCTGCTCATTTCTCCGATCTCTTATGAGCCTTAGCATTCTTGGTACTGTAGACTTGAGATAAACGGGCCATGAATTTCGACTAATTGTACCGTTTTTCCAAGCAGTAGGTCCAAAATGTTCCACGAAAAAGGACCAGCAGTCATTGAGGGGGCGTTCCGCCCGGAGCATCTCCTTTAACTGTTCTCCATATTGATAAGCCTTCACTGTCGATGAAGTCCTCTGGGAAAGCTCTGATGTACGAGTTGGTTGTCGAATCGATTGTTGCTTGAGGGTGTCTTCAAACATTGACTCCAATGCATCTGCTGGCTCTCTGGTCGCATAGCGAGTAGCAGGTGGTCTTCGCGGTAATTTTGGCCTATTCCTAGTCTCTCCGCCTTGGAAACCTCTCGTTGATTCGGCATCATCCTGTTTATATTGCTCACTCGTGGAGCTTGGAGGGGTACTGATCAGAGAGTTAAATGTAGCTTTCGAGTGCCATTGGAAGGATTTGTTTCGACGTAAATGACTGAGAGCTTGTCTACATGTTATGCAAACATAAGGAGAGCTCATATCAGCTGTCGCACGGTAAAAAAATGTGAGAGTTTGCAAAACTATTAAAAGCTGGTACTCATGGATCGAATTTCAACAATATTATAAATTTAGTAAACTTCCACAGAAACCTTTGACAGGTCGGAAACTAAAATGCCGATGGCACAACCTCATCCGCTATCCATTGGGTGATGACGATTTACTAAGCTAGGTACCCGAGACTATCCCGGGCTTGGCTCAAGCATAGATGCCATGTCAATCATGTCATATCTAAAGCTTGATACAATCCCATGCTTTCTTGGGTGTAGGAAAAGGAGTTGGAGGTCGTCAACTTAACTCTACAAGTACAACACGGAAGTATATATTCAGTTGAAATATATAAGAAAGGTATTGCAATGACTACACTACAACCCCGCGGTCCATACTCGCAAGACGAGCTCAAAAAGTTATACCCCGATGAGCTACAACTCCAACTTGTTCAGGTTCTAATGCGACATGGCGAACGAAGTCCCGTTTCTGCCAGATTCCAAAATGCTGGACTGCAACCCTACTGGCCGTATTGTTCAGCAGCTCGGCGAATGGTGAGCGCTACAATGGAAGCTAATTCCTCAGATTGGACTCCTCTTCAATGGAGACGTCGCCTGGAGACATTCGGAAATGACGATGGCCCTATTATTGCACGGGGGCCTCGAGGAGAGGTGGATGATGTTTGCAATATGGGTGAATTAACAGACAAGGGAAGAGAAACGACTTCACAGTTGGGAACTCGACTTCGAAGACTTTATATTGACCAATTGGGGTTCCTACCTCAAATGATACATAATACCGATTTCTTGTACCTCCGTGCAACGCCAATCCCAAGAGCTTTGGAATCAATGCAGCAAGCCTTCTACGGCATGTATCCGCCCTATGCCCGCGCCGCAGCTTGCCCACCGCCAACTATAATCACACGCTCGCCTTCTGGTATGTGCCGCATACTCTCGAACCTTGAGCTTCATGCTAACCACAAATTCCCTAGATGAGACTTTGTTCCCGAATGATAGTGGTTGTAGAAGATTTGCTCAATTATCCAGAGCTTTTGCACAGCGAACCGCTGATCGTTGGAACGAAACAGATGAAATGGAATATTTGAACTTCCTTATTGGCAAGTGGATGCCGGAATCAAGTAAACGGGTAGCGGTCGACTCTCACCCCAGACTTTCCGGTATTATGGATACCATAAATTCCACCCTAGCCCATGGTCCTGAAACCAGATTACCCAAAGAATTCTACGATAAAAGAGGTCTGGCAATTATAGAAAAAATAGGAGTTGAGGAATGGTTTGCTGGATACAAGGAGTCAGAAGAATATCGCTCTCTCGGCATTGGAGGACTCATGGGTGATGTAGTGTCGAGAATGGTTGGAAGTGTTGAACATAACGGGCAAGATGGCTTGTTCGAAACTGGCGGTGAAAATGGTTCGACTGGCATTGGAAGGGGGGGAGAGAGAGCTATAAAGATGGGCTTGAGTGGTTGCCATGACACAACCCTCGCCGCTGTTCTTACTAGTCTAGGGGCATTCGAGGATCAGCCTTGGCCACCGTATACGTCTCATATTGCTCTAGAGATGTTTCGTAAAAAACAATCTTCGCTTGGAGAGCCCAAGTATGAGCTGTCCAGCAGCAGTACCAGTACTGGAAAAGGACTGCTCTCAATATTTGGATTGGGCAAGAAAACTGAAGCAGGACCTATTGGTATTGCAAGGAAGAAGCTTTGTGACCTTTCTGAAACAGAGAGATCCAAGCTAGATGGCTATTATGTTAGAATTCGTTATAATGATGAAGTTGTGACAGTTCCTGGTTGTAGACCACAGGGCAAACATCTCGATGGCGACCAGTCATTCTGTACATTGGTAATTTTTCACCCCTCAAGCTCCCCATCCGACATTTGGCTAATTATTTTCAGGCGGAATTCAAAAACATAGTCGACAAGTTCACTCCTGCTCACTGGAAAAAGGATTGCTTAAGCAATTTAGATGCACCAGCTTTTCCCAAGATTAAAGAGCCCGCGGGATATTAGATATAATACATGATAATATTACACAAGTTATTTATAAGGGGGAGTTATAGATCTACACTACATTATGATTCGCATTGTCCAGGCTTAGATATATTGTCAAATGTAATTAGAAGGAATTAGTGCAATATTTCTGGCATCTGGGATATCATGCTATCTATAATCTTCTTGTATACCAATCTATCCACCACGTTGGTCGGGTATCGTTCTCCATATCCAAAGATAGGTCTACAACATATCCAGGATTTCATCCAAAATTGTGACCATCCAAAATAGCTCACCCTACAGTGCATCAATCATTATAATCTAGATGGCTCAGAGGGGTTTCCTGCTTTATTTCCCTCAATAACAACACCAAGCGCAGATCCAGCATCTAGGGCTGGCAAAGCTGGAGTTGTAGAGAATGACTCATCGCCAGAGAAACGCCTATGAAAAGTTAGTATGTGTTATTCTGCAGTCTCAGTTCAAAGAACGGTCGAAAAGCTTACCATCCTCGCTCTTCCCCTCCACTTAAGAAGCTACAGTCACCATTCTTCTTGATTTCCCATCCACCTCCAACACCATTGCCATTTCTCCATCCCACTTCAGGAATCTCTTCTTCTGGACCTTTCCACATATCCACATCCTTTCCTGCCTCGTCTCCACTCTCTTTCCTCTCAAAGACACTCAATCCACAAGTAAATGGTCTGAAATCCTCCTCACCGACATCCTCTGGCATTCTCCCCGTCAAACATCGTCCAATGGCTATTAAAGTTGCCGCATGCGTGCATATGACAATAGCCTTAACACCCTCTCTGTCTGCATCTTCTATAACTCTATGTAACGCATATGCCGTTCTGTCATGCAAAGTCTCTATGCTCTCTCCATTAACACTTGGTCGAATCTTCGGCACATATTCTTTATCATATGTCGGGAATAAAGAATTTAATAATTCTGGGGTAGCAGGACTGGGATGATCGAATCGAGCAGTACCGTACCATTCACCCAAGCCGTTTTCACCGCGAATTTTAAGGGTAGCTGGATCACTTGTGCGGGAGGAGAGATGGGGAATGAGAGGGGATATCGTTTGGATACAGCGGTAGAAGGGAGAGGAGTAGATTCGTTCGATGGGTGGAGAAAGAGTGCTTAGATGGAGACCAAGTTCTGCAGCTTGCGCTTCGCCATATCCTGCGAGTGCGGGATCGCTAGGTATACCGGTAGGAGTGGGGATATTGGCAGTATATGTACCTGTTGCAGGGTCGACAATCCAATTTGAACGAAACTTGGGAAAGTCGGTCAGTATATATAAAGCACAAACTATGAGAGAAAACTTACGCCGTGGCGGGTAACGTAGATGGTTGTCAACGAACGTGTAGGTTTTGAAGACATTTTTTGGAAATAAATTTTTGAGTTTGTTAAAAAAAATATTATACTTTCAGATACAAGGACTGGAAGTTCTATGTTGTTTTTTCACGATGACGTTTTGTGGAGGAAAATCAATATGTACCAGGGACTTTCTCCGCTCCTCGGCTGCGATAAGATAAAGAAAGGGGCCGTTTGGAGGAGATCCGGAGTTTACATAGACAACCTTGGGACAATGTTACGTCAAAGGGGTAGGTTTCATTCAACTTTGTTAGCAAGACATGAGACTTGATGTCTTTGTATCATTTAGTACATTCAATAATTCTTCATGGTAAAGTCGAGATCAAGATGAATAGGATGGTTGCTTTTATACATCATTGGAAATTAATACACAAGCGTGGTTGTAGTCATACACAACGAACAAACTGTCCGATACATAGAACATTCTATTTGTGACTATGATCTATTCCATAGTAAATCAATCCTCTTTGCCCCTTGTAGTTTCATATCTATGGAATGTCAGTATTGAGTCATGGTTAAGTCATTGTTTTCGATTAAGGTGACAACATACCTCTTTCCTCTGAATGCCCAAACACCCCAGTTACCGCAGCTAACGTCCTGAGGGTCCATGTCATTCAGATCCCATCTCAGACTTCGGAAGCGATTCTCTCCTGGTTCCATCAACATGTCCATTTCTCCGCCTACGGTCTTTTTGACCCAATCGATATCTCGGTCCATATCGTATTGTGTGTATCCGGTAACTAAGATTGGCACTTTGGTTTCTAACAGTTGTGGGATGGTTTCCGCCCACTCGTGTGAACTGGCTGGATGTCCCAAACCAGGATGGAAAAGCATAAAGCAATCAAAATAAGGATCGTAGGGATAAAAGTGACCAGCTTTGTGAAGGGTGTGATAATACTCCACAAAAGTACTAATCTTCAAGGAGTTTGTGATACGATCCTCAACAATTGAGCCAAAAGGATTTTCCGGAGTTCTCTCAGGTAAAGGAAATTCGGCATCTCTGTTCGCCATGCTTTCTGGTCCAATGAAGATCAAGTGGAATGTGACTCGAGGAAATAAATGTGCTAATTGCACCCAAACTTCTCTTGGTAACGATGATTCTGCGCGAGCTCCCAGAATGAAGATTCTCACTGGTGGCGGAGTTGGTCTAAGATTCTTGATCTCAGATCCACCGCCGGTTCGTGCAGGGTGTAGATTATAACGAAGAGCTGATTTTGTTAGCCAACAATGTTCCGAGAGATTCGGGGTTCCGACATACCACTCAAACTCTTGAGACCTTCGACGGTCAGTCTTCCACCTTTCTTGATATTGTAAGGACTCAATTCATGTAGCACGCTTCCAATAGTGAGAGGATACGTCAACAACCTGGTTGCTTGTCGTAAACTTCTTTCGTCATTGATAGCCTTAAACTCTCTCGAAAACAATAGAGTATCCCAATTTGTCATGTTGACCATTGCTTCTTCAATTTGATCTCCAGGGTACTCGAATTCTGGAAAGAACCTGCCAGAGCGTAGATCATGATCATCCTCATTTATCTCCCGCAGGGTATCACAGATTTCTAAATGTGCCTCGTAATCATCCGCCCAATGCTCTTCTGAACATGACACAGGTATTCCGCAATCTGGGCATTCGAAATTGACGTGGGCAGGTGGTAGCGCACCTGTAGCAGATTTCCGAGCTTCGGGATCGTCTGGATTTGTTGGCAATCGAGTCTGGTGATGATCCGGGTGTGGGCAATAGGCGTTCTGTTTCATGAAAGCTGCTCGTCTTCTAATTTCGGGGGATGGCGAATTCGAGAACGAGTGGAATAGGTTGTTCGGCTTCAAGAGAGCTCGTCCTTCAACCTCTGGAGGCGGGGTTGATTCCAGGCCAACTGGAGTTCTGTATTGCGGAGGCTCATTTCTTGCTACCTGCCCTTGCCCAAATGAAATTGCTCGACGGCCCAAGTCCTTTTGCGCCAATTGATTCCCGGATGGCAAATTCGAAGAGAGCTTGGTGCTTCTACTATTGCCAGAAGTAATGGTTCTCCTACCCAAGCCGATTGACCTAGGCGTTTTTTTGAGCGCATGTAAGCACTTCCGGCAAGTATATGAAGTTGAGGGACGCATAATTTCAAGCACCGTCAAGTTTCTTAGAAAAATTGAAGGAGTAAAAGTGATTTACACGCTGTGTATAAGAAATTTGATACATGAGGTGATTTCTATGATAAGTGGTCGCGTATTCTTTATTAAAGCGGCATGGATCCTTTTAGCTCGTGAATATTTGTAGATTCTAGAAAACAAACCTCGAGCACCCAAAGCTTTGCGACAAGCTACTTGTCGAGCCCTTACAAATGATACCATCTTTGCATTTTCGCGCAAAGTGAATAATCTTACCTGAAGCTGCGCAGACTTTCTGCGCCGCTGCCCAAACATGGCTACCACATCAAACCAATTCTTGTACAGCTTGACCATCAATCCTCCCACCGCCATCACCCAAGCAATACTCGGACAGTTTGCTGGCACGAAAGAACAACAAATTGTGACTGCGTCTGGTTCGCGTCTGACTCTCCATAGACCAGATCCATCGCAGGGAAAGATTATCACAGCACTTTCACACGATGTTTTTGGTATAATAAGAGCTATTGCAGCCTTCAGATTGGCTGGTAGCAATAAGGGTAAGTCCTTCATCTCATCCCACTTGAGCTTCACTTAGTGATTTGAAGCATCGATGGCAGCACGAATCATACCGATATGAACAGCCTATGGGGACGAGTGTTATAGAAACTCGGCCACAATTGAGAGCCAAGCTAAAACAAAAAATCGCAGATTATATTATCATTACATCCGACTCTGGCCGTATAACTATCGTCGAGTTCGTCCCCGCACAAAACAAATTCAATCGCCTACATCTCGAGACTTTTGGCAAGTCGGGCGTTCGAAGAGTAGTTCCAGGGCAATACTTGGCTGTGGACCCGAAAGGCAGAGCCTGTTTGACTGCATCGGTGGAGAAGAACAAGCTTGTATATGTCTTGAATCGCAATTCACAGGCGGAACTTACTATATCATCCCCCTTAGAAGCCCATAAAGCACAAACTTTGGTGTTCGCATTGGTAGCATTGGATGTGGGATACGCAAATCCGGTGTTTGCGGCTCTCGAGGTTGATTATGGAGAGTCGGATCAGGATCCAACAGGTCAAGCCTATGACGAGATCGAGAAACAGCTTGTCTACTATGAACTTGACCTGGGCTTGAACCATGTGGTGCGAAAATGGTCGGAACCTGTCGATCGAACGGCGAACATACTTTTCCAGGTGCCTGGAGGGACTGATGGACCTAGTGGTGTTTTAGTTTGTGGAGAGGACAATATCACCTACAGGCACTCTAATCAGGAAGCGTTCCGCGTTGCTATCCCCCGCCGCCGTGGTGCAACGGAAGATCCACAAAGGAAAAGAAACATTGTAGCAGGAGTCATGCATAAACTTAAGGGTGCTGCAGGAGCTTTCTTCTTCTTGCTACAGACAGATGATGGTGATCTTTTCAAGATAACCATTGAGATGGTTGAAGACGATAATGGTCAACCAACTGGAGAAGTCAGACGTCTCAAGATTAAATACTTTGACACCGTGCCTGTTGCGACGAGTCTCTGTATCCTTAAAAGTGGATTTCTTTTTGTTGCAAGCGAGTTTGGCAACCATCAGTTCTACCAATTTGAGAAGCTTGGTGATGATGATGAAGAAACAGAATTTGTCAGCGATGATTTCCCAACTGGAGCTCATGAATCATACACGCCCATTTATTTTCATCCACGACCAGCTGAAAATCTAAGCTTAGTCGAAAGTATCGACTCGATGAATCCTTTGATGGACTGCAAAGTCGCCAATCTCACCGACGAGGATGCACCACAAATATATTCAATTTGTGGTACCGGCGCTCGAAGTACTTTCAGAACCCTGAAGCATGGCTTAGAAGTAAGTGAAATTGTCGAATCTGAGCTGCCTGGTGTGCCATCCGCAGTCTGGACGACAAAGCTTACTAGAGGTGATACCTATGATGCTTACATCATTCTCTCTTTTTCAAACGGTACTTTGGTTCTTAGCATCGGCGAAACTGTGGAAGAAGTAACTGATACTGGATTTTTGTCATCGGCGCCAACACTAGCTGTACAGCAACTTGGCGAGGATTCTTTAATCCAGGTGCATCCTAAAGGTATTCGACACATTCGCGCGGATCATCGTGTGAATGAGTGGGCTGCTCCTCAGCATCGTTCTATCGTTGCAGCTACTACAAATGAACGACAAGTTGCTGTAGCTCTAAGTTCTGGAGAGATTGTCTATTTTGAGATGGATTCAGATGGATCTCTCGCTGAATACGATGAAAAGAAAGAGATGAGCGGTACAGTTACCTGCTTGAGTCTTGGTGAAGTTCCAGAAGGACGTCAAAGAAGTCAATTCTTAGCTGTTGGTTGCGATGACTCGACAGTACGTATTCTGAGTTTAGATCCCGATTCGACACTTGAGAACAAGTCGGTTCAAGCTTTAACTTCTCCTCCAAATGCACTTTCCATTATGGCTATGTCGGACTCATCATCTGGCGGCTCAACTCTATACCTTCATATTGGACTCTATTCTGGTGTCTATCTACGGACCGTTTTAGATGAAGTGACTGGAGAGCTCTCTGACACACGAACCCGTTTCCTTGGACCAAAGCCTGTCAAGCTTTTCAGAGTAGCCGTCCAAGGTCAGACTGCAGTGCTTGCACTCAGTTCTAGACCATGGCTCGGATATTCAGATCCCGTCACCAAAGGGTTTATGCTCACCCCACTGGACTATCCAGCTTTGGAATGGGGCTGGAATTTCAGTAGTGAGCAGTGTACTGAAGGAATGGTGGGAATTCAAGGACAAAATCTAAGGTACGTTTATACAATCGTTATTATTTTCAAAAGCACCATATACTATGATGATTTTCTTATCGTTAAACTTCTTATGTCATCTATGACTATGAGGATGTAATATTATAATTCCAATTGTTCCTTCTGAAATATCCAATCCAACTCAATATTCGAAATGTTATACTCATGTTGGAGCAATGACTAATTCACCGTAGAATATTTTCTATCGAGAAACTCACCGATAACCTTTTGCAAGAATCCATTCCTCTAATTTATACTCCTCGTCGTTTCGTCCGACATCCCGAACACCCTTGTTTCTACGTCATCGAGGCAGACAATAACATACTTTCTCCAGCCACAAAGCAGAAGTTACTCGAAGATCCTTCTGTTACAAACGGTGATGCAACAGTACTTCCTCCTGAGGAGTTTGGTTACCCAAGAGGAACAAACCACTGGGCGTCTTGCATCTCTGTCGTCGATCCTGTGACAGAAAAGAAAGTTTTGTCTACAATTCACCTCGAGGACAATGAATGTGCAGTCAGCATCGCTGTTGTTGCTTTCGCCAGTCAAGAAGATGAAACGTTCTTATGTGTCGGAACTGGTAAGGATTTGGTGGTTAGCCCAAGATCATTCTCTGCAGGTTTTATTCACGTGTACCGCTTCCATGAAGACGGTAAAGAGCTCGAATTCATACACAAAACGAAAGTTGAGGAACCGCCCATGGCATTACTTGCTTTCCAAGGTAGACTTTTAGCTGGAGTCGGAAAAGATCTACGTATTTACGACCTTGGAATGCGACAACTCTTGCGAAAAGCACAATCTGAAGTTGCGCCTAATATGATTGTTGGATTGCAAACCCAAGGCAGTCGTATCATTGTCAGTGATGTCCAAGAGAGTATCACTATGGTCGTGTACAAATTTCAAGAGAACAGACTCATTCCATTCGTGGATGATACTATCGCGAGGTGGACATCCTGTACTACTATGGTAGATTATGAGACTGTCGCAGGAGGGGACAAATTTGGTAACCTTTGGCTTCTTCGTTGTCCTGCTAAAGCCAGTGAGGAAGCGGATGAAGAAGGCTCTGGTGCCCATCTTTTGCACGAACGTCAATATCTTGCTGGAGCTCCTCATCGGTTAACATTGATGGCTCACAACTTTTCCCAGGATATTCCTATGAGCATCCAAAAGACAAACCTTGTTGCCGGAGGTAGGGATTGTTTATTGTGGAGTGGACTCCAAGGCACACTCGGTATCTTGATACCATTCGTCAGTCGAGAGGATGTAGATTTCTTCCAGACATTAGAACAACACCTTAGATCAGAAGACCCGCCTCTGGCTGGAAGAGATCACTTAATATACCGAAGTTATTATGTGCCAGTAAAGGGCGTCATTGATGGAGATTTATGCGAAAGATATACCCTCTTGCCAACGGACAAGAAACAAATGATCGCAGGAGAGTTGGACCGCTCGGTTAGGGAGATTGAGAGAAAAATTTCGGTAATTACCTCTATCTATCTCTTATAGGCATTACAAGGCTAACAATAGTTCTAGGATATTCGGACACGATCGGCATATTAATTTGGCGTAATTTGGGACAGGGGGCTTGTACCAGACGGCGCTGTATATTTTATAAGGGGCTTGATGTGCTCCGTATCATGAACTCCATCCATCTCATGATGTTATGTTAAAATACAAAAATAAAGAGGAATCTAAAACACACAATTACACAGCAATGTACGGGCGAAAATCTCATGATCTCTGTCCTGTGAATCTTCTTTTCGCAACATCGTATCTCGATTTCCCTTTTCCTTCCCCTTTATTTGATATAGGATTTTCTTTCTCCCATCTCTCATCATCTTTGTATATTCCCATTGCGAGCTCTAGGTCGTAGTTCGCTTGTTCGAGGTACAGGACTGCAATGTCGTATCTAGCGAGAAATTCAATGTTAGCCTTGCTTTAATCCTTCAGACGTATTCAACTCTTTCTATTGAAACTGCTACGCTCAAGAGGCTTTGAATATCAGATCCTTCCAAACTATACAGGTAGCCTTTCTCTCTTTCTGCATTTCCCATCCCGCAAATAACAAAATAAAAACTTACTCAGAAACTTTACACCCAACCATGAATCTCCTTACGCAGCTCTTCCTCCTTTCTTCTTCCTCCCCCTCCACAGGCCGTGGACTCAAGCTCACTCCCCCTTTGTACCATTCCCCGGGTATCAGTATCGTTTTCCTAGCGAGAAGGAGGTGATCACTTGTTATGCCATTTTTCTTTCGCAATACATCGATGGGTACACCGTATCGAAAGGATAGAGAAGTCATGGAATCGGTGGCGTGAGAGAGGAAATGGAGGACATCTTCAGATTGTGGTTCGGTTTTCGACTGTAACTGGGATTCGGATTGTGACTTGGAGTCTAGGGTGTGAGAGTAAGTAGGAGGGGAAGTTCGTGAATTAGATTCGAAAGAAGAATGAATGGATTCGTAGGAGGGTGGTTTATCCGATGGCGTGGAAGCTGCTACCGTATTATCCATCGTCTCTGCACTCCTAACCTGACAGAAAGGACAATAAGTCCCAAATCTCTCATTACCCTCTATACATTCCCCACAGATAATGCGTCCGCAACATGATAGCCTTCTATTTTCTCTGCTACTTCTCCTTTCTTTCCGATTCCAATCTGTGTCTTCCTTTTCCTTCTCTATATCATATGCCGGGCTTTTCTCTGAGAAGACTGTTTCTTCTCTCGTTTTCTCACTAAGACTTGAATCACTTCTTGCCGATTGAAAGGAAGAATTGCTTTTCAGCGTAGATGCCGAGTAGGAAGGTAGGCCGTTCCTCTCTATCTGCACAAGTAGACGCGCACAAGTGCAGCAAGATTCCTGATTCATTTTGTTCGGTCTTCTAAACTGTATCTTATCGAGTATATGTAAAAAAAGATTTCAGTAAACAGAGAAACAAGTGGATGAAAGCTCTAATGTTGATTAATGTATGATTTGTTCTATTGTACAGGTATTACTACCTACTGATAGTACTGATAGCTGACCATTTGCCCCTCGCTTCATACGGAAGACGGGGTGACCTCGGGGTGACGTAGGGCTATATGTTAGCGCTACATTCTTTCTTATCGGAATGCACAATCGACATCCACCGACCACCCCTCCATCTCTTACACATTCAACTTCGGCCCTCCTTTTATATAACATCCGGGACCTTCAAAACTTTTCTAATCATCTCATATTATTTCTGAATTCCCCATACTGAATATCAATACTCCTACAACATGTCGAACATCCAGTCCGTTACGACTATCTCCTACCTACCTCGAAATCCTCGAATACCATGCTCAGTATCGGCATTCCAGCATCTGAACGTTCAAGCTTTTGCGACACTCTGAGCGTCTCCATCAACCGCTTCAATCACCAGACCTTAGTCCAGCTTTCCTTTGGATGATCATTCAAAAGAGGGGTTGGCATATACATATACTTAGATCCAACACTCCGATCTATCTCATGCCTTCTCAGGTCAACCTTCGTAATCGGGCATATCAAATTATAGACCGACAATATCTTATACGCAAACTCATAATTCCCCAGGTCCTCATATCTCGTATTGAACTCCAGATACCTCTTCCTGTCTTCTTTGGGTAGTGAATGACGGAAACCATTCCTTCGCATAGGTTTCACCTCGCAGATATGTTTGATCTCACGCTCTTCAGCCACTAATGACCCTCCAGAGCGTACCCATATTCGATTTATCCCCGCCGGCAGAAGGTGTCTGCGAAAAACGTGCGTCTGCTCGCCGTCGACGATCCGTTTCAGGTATGCATAATCTATTGCTATTACAACATCGGACGAACTCAGGCTATTGACATAGTTAGTCATCTATTCCCGCCTTTATATTTCCCATATCATTGTACATATGCAGTAGCAACATGTGGAACGTACTTTTGATCTTCTGTCATCTCCTCTTTGACTTTCATCTCGTTTGACGTCTCTGTCATCATTTTTATATCTTCTGAGCGTCTTTGCAATCGATTTTTCTCCTTCGTTAATTGCTCACATTCCTCTAGCGTACTGCAAATCCTCTCCTGGATATCTTCAAGTCTGTGATGAATCCTAAGGCGTTCGTCCCGATATCGTATTTCTAATAGATCCTGACCATCCTTAATAGCTACCTTTGTATCCTGTATGCCCTCAACTGGACTGCGATCTCGAATACTCTGGCCGTTTCGTATCTCGAGGCTTTGCGATATAGTTGACTGTTGTCTGCAGCTGTTTTCATCTTCATCCAATGATTGAACGGACGCAAATTCCAGAGGAAGCCGTCCCGTAAGAGTTTGATTCACAGGAAAGACTTGACTTCGAATGGGTAGTTGAGTGTAAACTGGTGGCCGAGCGGCAATTGGCAAGATTGGTGGCAGAGTACATGAACCTGCCGGGCCTTCCAAGAGACTTTCAATTGATGGCAGTTGAATCGCGTCCTTCGAAGGAGAAGAAACCATCTCCAGATAGGTTAGTTTCGCCATAAAGGATAATTCCTTTACTAAGTATGTATTATGTTCAGTGCCTTTAAAATGTAATTGAGTAGACTGTTAGTATTCTAGTTTTACAATGTATTTGCTACGCTCCTCTCATAAGCTCCGAATAGCCACCAACTCGAAAGATTACTATCCCCTTCATCCTGCCTACCACGGAACGAAGAAGGAGCCACCAGTCACGAAATCCACACACCAAGTCCTGAAAACTCCACGTAGAATTTTACAAATAATGAGCTGTGTAGCATTAGTTCCAATCCATGAAGTCTGGAACATGAGTTACAGCGCCATAGGATGATGGCGAGATGATGGCGAGATGATGGTATTCTCAGAGCGAGTATAATGTAGATCAATTACTTAGGAAAGGGAGCATGCGGCCCTCCACAGTTGGTAATCACTACACAATAGCTAAGTAGATCTGAAATCCGAATCTCGGATTCTATATAAACCAAACACCCACCCCTCTGTAATGCTAATCGTCCACCTGTATCTTTACCCCCTTTTTGTTACGCTTTTAACTTTTAACTTTATCTTCATTGTTCCCTTCCTCCCGCTATCTACACTTTGCTCTTCTTATAAATACATTCTTCGCATACCCTTAATCATTTCATGCACCTACTCTTCTACTCCTACCGCCATCCTCTCCCCTCACCCCTTATCTCTTGCCGTCGCTCTCGCTCCCGCTCTCCCCCTCTCTTGTCTAGAGAAACCCTTCCAAATTTCAACTTCCTACCAACCCACCTACCTACCTACCCTTCACTCCAACTAAAATCATCTCACAATTTAACATACCTAAATAGCTAATTACCTACATGCACAGCACATCCACGCATTCAACCACTCACTCAACCACTCAAGCACACTCTAGTCCAGTCCAGTTCAGCATTCCTAAAATCATCTCATCTATCAATCATAATCCACTTCATTCTCTTATTCCCATGCATATCTTCACATCTATCATCCATCATCCATCATCTCAATTTTCGAAACTTAGCTAACCAGCTACATATTTAGACAAGTTGATACAGTTACATTGTAATACCTAGCTATCTATCTACCTATCTAGATGTACCAACGAATGATACACTAAAATTATGAAATTGCGACTGTTATATTTCGATATTTCAGTACTTCATTCGAGAGTTTGCATGAATACCTACCTACCTAGTAAGTAGCCATCCAAACACTTAAACAAAAGGCTTAATCTAATTGTACGGTGCAAGTGCATCTTTGGGGGTACATGTATGGGCAGTATCCCTTTTGAACTGTGCTGTCAAACATCCAGATTGCAAAAGATCTCCTCGCATTCAAAGTTGCACGAAATCGCCTATTGATCAATACATACCTAGCGGTATGCAAAAGCTCTTCCGCAACTTGATCTCTCGCAATCTAGAAAGTTTGAGGTGGCGATAATCAATTGGTAATGAAGAAGAATTTAAATGGAGTTATGTAACTTTTTTCATTACTATCTATACATCACATTTGTCCTAACACCCGTCAAGTATCTTTGCCGGCTGACGTGTTTGAGTCTTCTGCCTCCCCAGTCCCCCCTTCCAACGAGTAGTCGGGGATGTCTTCATCCGAAAGACATCATAACGTGTTTGAACCGTTCCTTTGATTCTCACATCGTTTGGATTTGAATCGGATTATGGCCGTGAAGGGTGTTCACTTCATCTGGTCTCTCGATAGTTTGAGATTCGAATCTGTATATGTACAGTGTTGTGTTCCGCTGGGGAAAATTTGACGTGATGTTTCTTTTCCCAGAAAAGAATATCTACAGACTTCCCCATCCTGGGAATAAACTTCCTATACAATGATTATGTAACAAGTACGACAAAATGTATGTTAGTGCACCTCTTATATCAGTGAAAGTATCTCTCAATCCAATATATCTACTTCGTGCATTACGGTTCCGTTAGAAAGAGGAAACGTTCCGTTTGAAAGATCGGTGTTTTGGCTTATGTTGATTGGGCCCGAAATAGATTCTTGAATCAGACCATCTTCGTTGAGCGATCTAGATCGATCGGAGTGTGGTGGGGTGATACCATCATGTTCATCACGTTCGCGCTGTTCCCAAAGCATTTGCGTTCTGGCCAAAGCCAATGCAAGTAATTCCTTCTCGTTTGAGTTTTCTCGTCTTGATACTTTGGGTTCTGGGAAAGGTTTCGTGCTTGTTTTGGTTTCGATTTTCGTAGGCGTGACTAAATTTCCACGGATGTAGATTTGGGGCTCAGGCCAGAATGGTTGGCTCGGATCATGATCTGAGTCTTGCTCATATCTGTTGACCGGGGTGGCACCTAACGGAACAAGCTCTTGGTATTCGATAGCTATTTGACTGTCTCGTAGGTGAGGAAAATTAGGTACGACAAACATAAACTCCGATACCTACAATGATGTGAGCAAGCTGACCATTTTCAAAAGTGCAAGACACGTACCTTTATGAAGAAAAGATCGAGCCCAAGAAACAGAGGCTTAGCGTCTGCTGCCAGATGCGCACGTTCATCCGAGGGAACGAGTATATTTGGCTTGAAAGGATCACGAGAATATTTTGCGTGCGCAAGGGGCCATATAGCTTCCTTGGCATCCATATCTAACGGAATACGTTCCCACGCCGTATCTATCACAACAAGTCAATACAGTTTTTCTTCTTGTTCACTACCCTGTACTCACATCTTGATAATTCGAGATCTTTCTCTCCCAGCAATAACGCAACGTCAGTGTTGAGCATCCATTGCTCTCGAGCACTGGGGTTGCCTATTGCTTCTGGTCTGATAGTATCATATCGATATCCTTGTATGATTCGAAATTTGGACAAAGAAGCAATTTTGAGTGTCTCAGCTTGTGGAAGTTGATCAAACACCCGAAGTAGAAGTGGAAGTTTCGATAATCTTTGTTCTTCCTTTTCTCGCGCCTGTCTCGCTTTCTCAGACCGTTCTCGCTCTTGCGCAGCGGCCCGGTTTTGTTCCAATTTCTCCCGCTCTATCCTTTTCTGGTCGTCATATATTCGCCTTTGTTCTGCTTTGTCGCGTTCTTCCTGGGCATGTCGTGATTTTCGGTCCTCTTCTTCCTGTGCTCGCTTAGCAGCTTCCTCGATGGCTAGTTTCTCCTGAGCCTCCTCAGCTTCTTGAGCTTCTTTTGCCTCCTTTGCTTCTCTCTCCCGGACCTCTCTCTCCTTTGCCTCCTTCTCCTTCGCTTCCCTTGCTTCCTCCTCCTTTGCTTCCTTCTCCTTCGCTTCCCGAGCTTCCTCCACTGCTTTTGCTTCACGAGCCTCTTTGGCCTGTTGTTTGGCTTCTCGAGCTTCCCGAGCTTCCCGAGCCAATTTTACCTGCCTCTTGCGTTCTAGATCAATTGGGTTCAAGAGCTCTGGCTTTTTGGCTGCCTGGACTTCCTCGTTCTCTTTGTTGAAACATGTCTCATTTTCCCCAGTGGGTTTGGACGAAAATCTTGGTGTGTTCTCTTTGGTAGTTTTTAGGGCTGATTTGTCTTGAGAAGATGTATCAAGATTGGGTGCTGGGTGGTCAGTACACGAGTTCGCTGTGTTTTGATCTGTGATAATATGCTTTGAAAGTCCTTCTACTTTCTGGCGTTTAGATGGAGCACCATCAGTCTCCGCGGCAACTATTGTATCAAGAGTACCTGTGCGAGGTGGCGTTGTGCTCTGGCGTTGTCGTTTTATCGGACTCTTATCGTTACGAATAGAAGCTAGTCGGTCTTTAGAAATGTCTCGTTTTGTGCCTTTAGTTTTGTCATGCTTTTCGCTCTTATCTGAAGCTGTCTCGACGATGGAAGATTTTGAGACCTGGTCTTCATTTGCAAGTTCGGTTGTTTGCGCAATAACTGTGCTTTTCTGTTTACCATCTTTTCTCTTCAACTCTTCTACCTGTTCTCGATCTTGAACAGATATGGAAGAAACATTTGATACAACACTTCCACGCCCTTGTCTATCCCGTTCCCCTCGTAAGTCCTTACCAGAGACAAGCTTACGTCGTGGTTTCGGAGGCTCGTTTTCAGAAGACATCACCGCTGCATCAGCTTCTGCAACCTTAGGAGCTTGCAATTTTTTCTTGGGGGGGCCTAAAGGTGTGCTTTCTGTGTCTGAAGTTGGATGCGAAGCGTTGCTTTCCTCTTTTCTCGGACGCCCTGGGCCTCTTCTTGCTTGGCTGTGTGTGACTGGGCTCGGATGAAGGGTGTCGCTGCTCGCACGACGTGTCAATTCTACTTCTAAACTCCTCATCGATTTGGAAGGACTCCTCTTCCGCGATGGTGAAGATCGATCACGGGTAGTCCTTACTGGCCTTCTTGAATCGCGGCCGCGATCAGAGTCTCGATGAAGTTTGGGGGAGCGAGATTTGGAGGGCGAAGATTTGACTGGCTTCGAATATGTATTGAAAGCATCTTTGAGCGTTTCAACGACTGACTCATAGTTGGGACTGCCCCTCTCTCTTTCCTGCGCATGTTCATAGTAAGTCTTATTATTCAATCGCCTGGTCGGGTCGAAGTCTCCTGAAAGCAAACACTTAACCACGTCAATATGACCTTTATGAATAGCACAAAGCATTGGTGTGGACCATCGAAATTCTACACCTCTCAAAGGCTCGGGATCGCAGTCATAATTACCCAGGCCAAGTAGTAGGTCGACAGCGAATTTGTCACCGGCTTTTGCAGCGATCAGAAGAGATGTGGGATCCTTCCCCTTCTTTTGATTGACGTCTAGCCAATTATAGATGTTTGGGTGATCGCCGTTTCGACATGCTTCCCGAAGCATTTCGGCATTATTGTGATCTCGATATAAATCTCGGTGTGTAGTCCTATACGATCGTGCTCGTAGGCCATTCGATGTACCAGGATGCTCCGAGGTAGGGCTATGATGAGGACTATTTCTTGAATAAGGTTCGTGATCTGCATTTTCTCCCGGCGTTTGTTCGCTCAAGACAGTATCTTCATGGTGCTTAGACTTGGCATCTTCAATAAGCTGCTGCATCTCTTTTCTCGTTCTCCTCGTATTTTCCTCGTCCTCAGGAACACTAACATAAGCTGCTGCTAGATCACTAGGCTCGTCGCCTCCAGCCTTCTTTGCCTTACGTGGATCAGCACCATACTCTAGAAGGAGTCTCACAACTTCAACATGACCGTTGTCAATGGCATCATGAAGTGGAGTGTCGCCAAGGTCATTGACTACGTCAACATTGCAATCTTTGCTCAAAAGGAATTCGACAATTTTATCATAGCCTACAAGACTTGCGCCGTGCAGTGGCGTATTCAAGGCATTGTCTGCTTGATTCAGGTCTTCAGGGTGCTTGTTGAATTCTTCTATCACTCCAGCGAGATTATTCTTACGAACAAATTGAAATAACATGGTTGCGCCAGAACTATCCAGGTGTTTTTTCTTTTTCTGGGGGACAGTGACTGGCGTGGCAAGATCTCTGATGGTAGAAGCTGTGCGTTGCCGTGGCCGAGAGCTACGAGGGTGTGAGCGCCCGCTGGCGGAAGAATCATCGGATTGGTACTCAGTGGATAGAAGAGGAGGTGGTATTCGCCCTTTACGGTGGCCTGAACTGTGGATCGACTTCGAGGGATACTGAGTAGAGTGGCCGCGTTTGTGAGAGCGTCCGTGGTGGGGAGACTCCGATCGTTCCTTCCTGACACCTAAAGTGTTCTCCATGTTGATACTCAGCGAGGGGATGTTTCCTTTTCTTTGCATATTGTTCAAGGCAGAATTTCGAAGTCGCTCTAATTTCCGTTCTTCGTGGTCGACATGATCTTCGTCTGAGTCCGATGGGTTTTGTTTATTCCGCGGGAAAGCTCTTTCAACAGGTGTAGCCTTATCGACGCTACCTAAATTCGATAATGGTGGCGAAGATGATTCGTCAGATCTCAATTCTGGCACAGTAGATTTTGGAAGAGATGAATGCCGTTTGTTTTGTAGGTTGGACAACCTCCCATTACCAGGCTGAGATTTACTTGACTCGGAAGGATCGATCTTAAGACGCTTGCGCCTTCCTAGATGATTTTCGTTATGAGAAAGTGCTTCCAGTGATAAAGTTTCGCGTTTCCTAGACTCGGACGGCTTTCGAATATCTTCCTCATCACTATTGTCTTCGTGTTTGATCGATTTTCGAGTTTTCGAGGGTGAGTGGCCATTTTTACCTTCCAGGACGATTGTTTCTGCTTCTGAATCACTCTTCACATCAATATCCTCAGGGGGTGCATCGGGCATCTCCACGTCCTTCGAGGCCTCGGAATCAGTCACAGTCTCCTGTCTTCCGGACAGCGTCGGACTTTTGATGATATTCGTGGCGTTGTTGGCTTTGTCTTTTCGATCGATAAGGCTGGTGGTCGAGTCACCATGTTTTGTAGCCGTTGCTCCCTCATGATTGTGAGTGCCCATAACATCTAGGCTATGTGTCGCTGTATCCTGTGGATCATCCTGGCTTATATTATGAGTAGACACTTTGATCGTGAATGGTTTTCGGGACAAGGAGGAGCATCCGAGTCCTTCAAACTGATAGATGTGTTAGTGAGATGCGCCGGTTAAATTGGGTTGTTGAAGTCAGAATCTCGAATGGCGGACGGATTATATCATTAAATTCGTAGTGTAATCGTGGATCGTGATAATCTTGAATTGGAAGTAAGTGGGAAAGTATGTGTACGAATATGTGTAAATTTTGAGGATTGGTTGAAGAAGAATTGTACCCAAGGAGCTAAGTAGTATTTGGGAGTGGTTTTGTTAAATGGGAGGAATCGAGTTACCCAGATTGAATTGAATTACTTCCACTTACGCTTAGTCAGGAGAAACGCTAGACCATACGGAATACGGAAACCCACTCGGACACTAAGCACAAAACACTGAATAAGGAACTTTCATGAACGAGCTTATCCTGTCTTATCCTGTCTATGCTGTCTATTCTGTCTATTCTGTCTATTGCCTGTCTATCGTGTCTATCATAGGACAATACGTATTGTCCTAAATTGTTCCATGACAACAGGACAACAATAGAACGAGATTCGAGGCAAAACACAGCAAAGCAAAACAAAGCAAAACAAAACAAAATACACAGGTGGCTATACTCGATTCATGAATGCCTACCTACCTAGGTTTGTATATAGGATCGTACATACATCCATACATCCATACATCCACATATACCCAGCCATACACTTGACACTTGTTCCTTAAATCCCCTTTCTAATGCTTAAGGTACTGGGTAGGTAGATAACTAATCATACCCACCGTTTCTACTCGTATCTCACATTCAGAATCGTATCATACAGTACCGTAGATGAGAGCAAGAGAGATGGAACTATATACGACGAAGCTTACAGAACAATTTCAATTTCAATAAATCTGCCGGTGCGGAGTGTAGCAATCTATTTATATCATACGGGATTTCGCCACAGAAGTTCTTTTCGCTTCAGATACATGACCGTAGACGTGAACGTAGACGTGAACTTAGATTGGTAGTAAAGAAGTCTAACTGAAGTCTAACTGAAGTACAATTGAGGTCTAATTGAGATCTAATTCGAACTACAATATCATCGTAATCTAATCTTCATAGTACAGTACAATGTAACAAAAATTAACAACCAAACTTCGCAAAAGTCGAATTTCTATAGCCATTATCCAACCAAACAAAGGAGTACAACGCATCAAATGACCTACTTTTCTTTTTTTCTTAGCTTGTATCAGATCATCCCGAGGTCCTACCTAAACTCTTTCTAGAGAGTCCACCAGTGGTCCTAACTCCTGATAAGTTCTAACGAACACTTCTTTAAAACTCAAAGTGCTTGTATGGATATCACTTAGCGAGCCTAGAGCCAAGGTAGTAGATAGGAACTTGGAAGTGAGCGATAAAATCTTCGAGGACTTGGAAGGTTAGAACGTCTACCGTATTCGCCTTTACGTACTTTATCTACCTTGGTTCCTTGGCCCCTTATTCTTATATTGGTGCATTATTAGTGCTTTATCATTGCTTTACATTCTGCCAGTTAAAAATAATTTTATCAATGGCCCTCTTTTTTTACTACAATCTAGACTTGTCTTCCATGGCACGTGATCAATTGATGATTGCACAGAACAACACGTGAAGATAACCCGAATGGCCTAACTAAAGGCTAAGTAAGGCTAGGCCGCTCGCTATCTGTCTATCGTATCTATCGTCATCGGGAAGGAACTTTTCTACATGTTGCTCTTTCACCCCTCCCCTCCCCTACAAATTCTTTACAGACTCATCTCTTCACCGGATCTTTGCCCCTTCAAATTTCACACATATTCCCATATAATTGTGCTTATCAAAGATACCTAATTGTCCAACATGGACATTCCACAACTAGCTTTACCAACATCTCTTGATGAAGCTCAAATCAAGACCCTCCCTTCAAAAGCTTTTTATATTCCTAATTTCCTTACGGAAGAGGAAGAACAAACATTATTGCAGAAAGTAAGTCAATTCTAAGCTCATTCAAGATTTGATATTTGACGTTTTGATTCCCGCAGATTGCTACAGCCCCCAAACCACGTTGGAAGCATTTGACTCACCGTCGTCTTCAGACTTGGCCTTCGGATTTGACTAAGAATACTTTATTGGATGCGCCTCTGCCTAAGTGGCTAACAGATCCTGTTGTCTCTCGACTCCTTTCCGTACCTATCTCGCAAGAAGTCGGAACAAGTCACATTTTCAGTGACAGCCCCCATGGACGTCCAAATCATGTTCTAATCAATGAATATCTGCCAAACCAAGGAATTATGCCACACAAGGATGGATCCGCCTATCATCCAGCCGTCTGCACTGTAAGCTTGGGCTCAAGCTTATGCTTGAATATATATGGAGATAAAGATGATGGAACAAGAGAAGAGCAGCCAAGGTGGAGAATTTTCCAGGAACCAAGGAGTTTGTTGATCACAACAGATGAGCTATATACAAATTACTATCATGGAATATCCGAGACCGAAGCAGAAATTAACCTAGATTCTACAACAGTCGCAAATTGGGATCTTTTACGGTCTCAAGATGAAATTATTGATGGTAGATATGAAAGACAGGAGCGAACCAGTCTTACGTATCGGGACGTACTCAAGGTATCGAAACTAGGTTCAAAGTTAGGGTTATTCGGCAAACGCTGAGAGACCTAATCTTATAATAATATGATGTCGATCTCCATTTATACTTTCAACTATCTCCACCAAACTCTGGGGAGAATATTTCAGTATAAATATGGTATCATTCTCCATCTGCCCTTTACACTATCTACCCCAAACTTTGTGGCATACCATTTCCTTGTTGAATCTGCTGTCACACCAAGGTTTGATATTACAAAGCACAACCCTGCCAATATAGTTCTGTTTAGGAACTGTCCTTGGGGCGCGGCTGCAATAGCCATTGCAATATACAGCAAGCATTCGCTAGTGTAATGAGGGCAAACGATGCGGCGAAAGAAAGGGTTCGAGGGAAGAGTATACTTCTTCAGGCTTGCCAAGTGCTTGTGGCAGTTATGTTGACAGGCAGATGCGATCACAAATAGAGATACTGCCACACAAGTCTTCAAAGAAGGCTTTGAGACGTCTATTAAACCTAGTGGATTTGTGGTCGCATCAAGTATGGCTTAGGTAGTTAGTCATCAATGAAAAGAACCACAAGATTACAATTCATATCACTCACCAATGCCTTCAATCCAAACCGAAATTCCCATGAATAAATAATACGCAATTCCAATGGCCCAAAGCCCAACCCACATCTTTGACTGGGAAGGTTTAGTGAGCGTAAAGCTCTCGTACAATCTCCGACTACCTTGTAAAGCCATGAGTGTCCATGCCAAAGTTAACTGATTAATTGTCATTGATTTTGTCGCATCTTGTTGAGAGTAAGAGGCAAGCAATCTGAAAGCAGGTCCACGTGTGATGATTTGAAACGCCCAGAAAATGGAAGACGCCACGGAGGCGATATAATAGTGAGTGAACCAAGTATGGGGAACCTTTATAGAGCCAATGTACTCGAACACACTCGTAGTCTTGCTCTGGGGAGATGTGCTTTTTTCTGGATTTGGCGTGAGCCCTCGACTACCATAGTTCATGACATGCTGTCGGAATGAAGGTATCAAGATTCCACCTAAATCAACTGTGGTCCCTAAAATGAAGAATGCTACACAAATAGTTTGGGGATCCATAATCCTTATGATGAGGTGCAACAAAAAGACTTTCTGACAAGAACTTTAAGGATCCCCGGTGAGTGAGTGGCACATCAGTTGAAATGGAGACCTTGCCAATTGGGGAATCTGAAGGATATTTGTGCCTGAGGTTCAAACTATGCGATCATAGAAATAATTTTTGATGCAGAACCCCACAATGAAATTCACATCATCTTCAATTCCAAAATTCAAGGTCCAGCTTGAGGGAAATCGCAATACATTCTTTCCACCGAAAAACGTCCTCAACAATAAACATTTTTAGATAAGATATCTGGATCTGACCAGAAAAATCCGCAATCATGTCGACCACCGCTGATAAGGTATACTCCTTCGTCCGCGACCTTTTTCCCCCAATGCTAATACCCCTCCACAGATCAAACAAATTGAGGATGAGGTATACTCCCAGGACCTAATCAATTCGCCGTCGATAGATCCTAACGAAATGATAGATGTCCAAAACCCAAAAGAACAAGGCGACAAGTTTCCATCTTGGTCAACTTAAAGCAAAGCTCGCTAAACTCAAGAGAGAGTTGTTGACCCCTACGTCAAGTGGTGGAGGAGCAGGTGTAGGGTTCGATGTAGCACGTACAGGTGTCGCCAGTGTTGGATTTATAGGATTTCCATCGGTGGGAAAGAGTACATTGATGAGCAGACTTACCGGACAAAATTCAGTGGCTGCCGCATACGAATTCACAACCTTAACGACAGTACCTGGTCAAATTTTATACAATGGAGCAAAGATTCAAATTCTGGATCTTCCGGGTATTATTGAAGGAGCCAAGGATGGAAAGGGTAGAGGTCGACAAGTCATTGCAGTTGCCAAGACATGCCATTTGATCTTCATTGTATTGGATGTCAATAAACCCTTGACGGATAAGAAGATCATTGAAGATGAATTGGAAGGATTTGGAATTCGAATCAACAAGTCACCACCAAATATCGTGTTTAAGAAGAAGGACAAGGGCGGAATCAATATCACTAATACTGTCCCAATGACGCATATCGATCATGATGAGATTAAGGCTGTCATGAACGAGTACAAAATTTCATCCGCAGATATCGCCATTCGTTGTGACGCCACTATCGACGATCTGATAGACGTGCTAGAGGCCAAGGGACGAAGTTATATTCCTGTCATTTATGCATTGAACAAAATCGATGCTATTTCGATAGAGGAACTTGATTTGCTTTACAGAATTCCCAACGCATGTCCTATCTCTTCTGAGCATGGGTGGAACGTTGATGAACTGTTAGAACAGATGTAAGTTGATGATTTGAGGGTTTTTATGTGATCTTTTCCCCTGGGATACGTTCGATAATTCTATCGAGTGGCGCGGCGTTCTAGGTCTATAATCGACTTGCTCGATAGAAGATGCAAGGCGTTCACCAGAAGCCAGCAGATTTCTGTGGTTACCAAAATTGCCTAACAACTTGATACTAACTCTTGAATAGGTGGGAGAAATTAAACCTTGTCAGAGTTTATACAAAGCCCAAAGGAAAGTTGCCTGATTACACAGCACCGGTAGTGTTACGTTCCACCAGGTGCACAGTTGAAGATTTTGTAAGTGGCTATTTCCATGATCCCGAGAATCGTGTAGCACAGCATCAAGTGACTAACGTTGATCAAAGTGTAACGCTATCCATAAAACTATTGTGGACGATTTCCGCGTGGCTATTGTTTATGGAAAATCAGTTAAGCATCAACCTCAGCGTGTAGGTCTCAGTCACGAATTAGCAGATGAAGATATCAGTAAGTTTTCACCTATCGATGAGATAGTTGTCATGAAACTTGGGCTAATCCATCATTCAGTTACTATTGTCAAACGATAAAAAGCATGCAGGATAGAATGATACGGTGTAACGACCAAGGATATTCCGGTGGTACGAACGGCGCGGAGAAGGTCAATGGACGTTCAAGAAGCCAAGGATTTCGGAAGATAGAGGAGAGGATGGGCTGATATGTTCTTAATGGTAATGCTCGTCAGGAGTCAATGGCGTCATGTTAAGGTACAGACACTTGCGGGCATTCGGGTCACTGGGCTCTGGAAGAGATAAGAGGTAGCTGCTAGCTACAGTACTGGTAGTTGCTCGTAGATTCGTACTCGCGGATTGGCGCCCCTGCTCATCTTGGTATGAGAAGGCTACGAAGGTCGATATTCGATATGAGGAAGACATAGATGAATATCCAAAAGAATTTTTTTTACCCCTCAATAGACTTGAATTGCCAGGACAGGGTCCTGAATACAGATAGTTATTTTTTTATATTGGCATGTATACACGTGATACAATACGCTACTTGTTGGATTCATTTATCAAAATTAATAGTGCTGAAACTTTTGAATGATTGAACGGATGGAAATGGGTGGATGGATCAATGATCTTCAGGTAGGCGCTACGAAGATGTGATGAATGATAACTTGGGATTCCATAGGCCTGGGCCAATTTTGTGTGCATGGGGACGCTTGGATCAGTTGATGAGACTTGGATTTGAATGCTCGGGTTTGGCTGGATTGGGATGAGATATTGAGGTGTCTGGTGAATGGGTGGATGGATGTTTGGATAAGATGGTTGAGAATGGGGTGTGGTGGGTGTTTGTTCAGGTCAAGTTGTTGGTTGCGTGAGGGGAGTTGAAGATGAGGCAACAGTGATGATATGGTATGGTGTGGTATTGGGGGTTGGAATGAAATGCTTCATCATCAGTTGCCCGACGGGGCGGGAGAGTGATCGAGTGATTGAGTTGAAGATAGATGAGATGCCTAGTTGATTCAAGGGTGTCGGCGTCAAGGTGAGGGGGTTTCGTTGTCAGTATGGGTTTGAGTTTAGGTTTGTATAGGGATATGGATATGGATGAGATGGAGATTGATAGGGAGTGGCAATCAATTCGCAGGGTGACGCCTGAAGGAGGGATATCTTGAGTGCCTGAAATTGGGAATACTAGGTAGGCATTGCATGGTGTATATTACTCGTTGGAATTTGAGTCACGGGTGATAGATAGATGGGTGGATGAATGAGGTATTGATTCTGTATGGTGAGTAGTTCTAATGCGTTTTGAGTCCTGGGTATATCTCTGTAGAAAAATAATCTATCCCTCCTCGCTCGGAGTTAGCAAAGCTTTTGCAGACTTGCTGTTTTCTTTCACATCCCGTCTCCCGAACCGATGGATCTGGATTCTCAATCCTAGATCTCCGGGTATAGATAGGCATCGTAGATAGATAGATAGATAGATAGATAGATAGATAGATAGAGACCGGACGGACCATGCCAAAAAGTATGGATTGGTTCGTGCAACATCATGTCGTATCGCATCATATCGAAGCTAGGTACCTATAATCATGGCTGCACAGACATCTTTCCTTCTTCCTTTCTTTGCTTCTCTGCTTCTTTCTTTCTTTCTCAATCTATTCATTTCACCCCTCATCATGAATCATGATATTCGCAATCTCAACTGAGCCTAGCGGACCAATCCGGCACTCCGTCATGTCCGTACCTGAGTCCTGACTCCTGACACTTGGTTGATCAACCTGTCCGTTCCTGAAAATTCGGCGCTTCGGGTACCGTTTTTCGTAAGGTTGATCGCTTTCGTACATGATTGAGATGTTTGCTCGGCGGCTACAGAGGCGTTTTAAGCGGTCGATGGACCTCCGCTGTGGGAACTTTGGCTCTTTTGGGGGATTTAGCATGGATGGGGGGTTTGATTGGTTAGAGTGGATGATAATTGATGGGTGAATGGGATTTAATTGATATCAAATGGAAGAATTGGGAAGAATTCGATGATCGACGCAGGCTTGGGACTTTTTTTTCTTTGTATAATCGGATGAGACGAGATGAGATGGACAGGATTGAAGATTAGTTCTACAGTATGCATCTATTGAGAGAAGAAAAGTTCAGATAGGAGTTCTCGAGAAGGTTTATTGAAATGAAAATGAATGTCAATTTCGAATGGAAAAGTTTGTAATATGATATTTGGCCGAACCTTGATGCAGTTGCTCATTGAGCCAGCCAGGTCAGTCTAGATGCTCAAGTTGAGCAGAGCAGATGAGGATCATTTCCCCGCGATGTCGATAAGATTGTCTCAATTGCCGCCGACGAGAAAAACGTGGATGTAGTTTAGCTTTAGGTACCAGGTAAATACGTAGATACGATGTCTTTGAGTATGTATCATGATGTATGTTTTACCGCTGTAAGCTAGCAAAGAGGTCTAAGCAGAGACAGGGAATAAGCTGAGCATGATTTGAAATGAAGTTGGCACCTCGTGATAGAGGATCTACAAAAGTCCCGAGGTTGAAGTTTGAATGATGTTTCTAGGTTCCTTCACCGCTGTTGAGCAGAGAGATGTGTATGTTGCAGCCAAGACGTAGGTTTGAAAAGGGGACGTGGACGCGTTTATTTTTGCTTTTGGCTAACCCCTCCCCTTCATCGCCATGTATAATGTCAGAGTTTGTTTCACATGGTGAATGCGCCACTGATGTACTGCTGTTTTTCTGTGACCTGGATGAATCAAGAAGTTGAAAATGTACATTCGTAAGTGATAACGAGCGGTGCCTCACGGCCGCTTATACCAGCTGCTCGCCCTTGACGAAACATAAAGTAAGGCTCCCTTGAGATCGTCGCTGAAGAATTTAATCAATCAGTAAATGAAAAGCATGGAGAATAAAACAAAATAAAACAAAATCGGAAAGAATTGTGAAAATGAATGGAGTTGCAAGGAACAATTGCAAATGGATTTGAATGAATAGTGGGCCGTTAGGAATTCACCCGGAGTTTTTGACACGAAAGTGTAAGGTTAGACCAATGATTAAGAACGTGGATGATGCACAAAGATGGGGAGCCCAACTTTAGATGCGAGGTTCCTCCACACTCGGGGGTTTCGGTTAGGTAGATGGCACGGTTTGATATGGATAATGAAGACGGGAGGATGGATGGATTGGAATGGTGTCTGTTCGGTTGACAGCAGTACTGGATGGCTATTCATGCTTTGGGCGGGCAGCGGAACGGGAAAGAGGGGAAGCGGCACAGGTATGCCTAAACACCTTGGACAATTATAAACCCCATCTGCTCAAAAGAGAACTTCGCGAGATATAATGTCATGGCGGAGTTCGAATTCAAGGGGACGGACACACAGTGGGGTATTAAGATTTCCAAACATAAACCCCCCTGGTCGGTATGTACCGATGCAGCCGAAGCGATTCTAGCTATGAAATCGAATTTGGGAATTTGATACGATTTCGGAGTTAGCGATCAGAGCAGACGCGAGGCGAGATGGAATGGAAATCATGGAGTGAGATGAAAGAAGACGGTCGTGGCCATGGCTGTATCCTGTTACCTGTATCTGCTATGCGAGGTGGGTTACTCAGGGGCAATGCACGCTGCAAATGCAGTACCTGGAATGGGTTGCACCTACGAGCGCCCTGAACTAAAGCCGAGTGAATGAAGCCTTGCCATTATGCTGAAGTGCGGGCGGGTTGCTGGTGGTTGCAGCAGATATCTGTAGCTCCCAACCATACAAATACAGTACTTAGATACCAACAGTTGGAAACTTGGGACGAAGGATGAATGGTACCTACTTCAATGGCCCCCAAAATCAAGAAATGAGGCGAAGTGGTCTCGTCGAGTGTGAGTAATGCGAAACGATGAAGTCAATGCCATGCAAAATCTTGATTGGGGTCCAAAACTTGGGACCAGAATAAACATAGAGTTTACTAACTATGCTTACGGTAAGCAAGGTACGGATCTATTCATTTCTGCAACGATCCTCTTTTCCACCACGAGGGTTGGTTGTAGCTTCTACACCATGGTAATTTTACGGCAACGAAACGTTCGGATTCCATGTAAGGTTCGTCTAATAAGGGTGGCTTGACTAGGTTTCAAATTTTGGCTAATATGATAAATGACAACTTTTGGTATAGAAGGGATCAGTTTGCTACCTGTTTAGGGAACAGGTGGAAGTTACTCCGAGCTTGAATGAGCTCTGATTGCTGGCTGGTTTTTCCGAAATCCTTGTACTTCCAGTACACCTGTTGCACCATCAAAATTCGTTATCAAAATGCAGCGAAGACGAGCTTTGGCGAGACGAGACAATGAAGGGGCTTTTGAGATCATGGTTCTTGTTATCAATATTATTATTGTCCGAACGAAACCTGGGTATTCAACAAAAAAGAAAATCCATCATTGGTAACTGAGTCTGAGCAATAGTACTTGAAACGATATGATATGATATAATATGATATGATAATGAATGATTTAATTGTCCTTACTGCGGCAACTAACTTGAGCTAATAAGCAATCCCCAGTACTAAGATCATTTGACGGATTTACCTCATTTTTTTACTTCCGGGGCGTACCGTTTGATTAACTTGGTTATCAGACCAGAAGCTAGAAGCAAATTCAGATATCTAGTAGGTTCATCCAAGCGTTTCATTCGTTAATAGCTCAGTATCCTGGTTAGCATCTACGATATCCAGTCAAACTTTAGACCTTGAGTAGTTTAGCTAATTCCCCATTTGACCCAGCTGAAATGAGATGCGATTTGACATTTAACCTATTTGGAAGAGAATCATCTGGATATACCCTACAAAAACCTGGAAAGCATCATCTTCTCAATCTTTTGGAGGAAAACGGATGAGAGTGGACCTTGACACGACGATATGTTTTTACTGAATAAAGCTTCAAAGAGGTCAATCTGATCGAAATTAGATACTTGTCCTCTCCACTCTTCGCAACAAACTTCCTGAGGTCCCCGAATCTTCCGTTTGAAGACCTTGAGATTCGCTGTAGATATGTTTAGATGTTCGGCGATTCCTTCAGCTAGCTCTTATACCTATAATACAACCAGCCATTATTGCATTACCTGAGCTACCCGTGGACTCTTTTGAACAGATATGTACACAGATGATTAGATGGTTAGATCCGCTTCTCATCTGGTGGACTTCGCTCCCAAGCAATCATTTGGTCAAAGCAACAAATCAGGTAAGTCTTCAAGTCTTACTTCGTACTTTCCCTGTACCTGAACCTTACTAAACCATATTAAACCCTACCAGAATCAATGATCAATTCAAATCCTTGTAAATGACTTCTTTTGAATATTCTCAAACGAATTGCTTTTCCTTTTTTCTGTGAATTATCTGGTCTATCTTGCTGTCTGCCTGCGGTTCTTCTGAATGTCTACGACCTACACCAGAGTCCATCCATCCATCCTCCCTCCCCCTTTCGATTCGTTCTCTTGTCCTCTCTTTTCTTTTTATCCTTGCTAATCCCATTCTCCAAGCCCGCCCATTCGTTGTTGTTCCATGATTGATTCCTTGCTATTGCTTTCCACACTCCCATGCTTGAGAAACTGATTAGAAGTAGTCTTTAACCTAGTATGGTAGTAAAGAAAGCAAACCTAGCATCTATTCTCCTTAGTCCAATTGGTCCCCACCATTAATATATTCAGTTCCCAAGTACTCCCTCTTCCTGCTGCTGCGGAACCTTTACCTTGCAAAATTTCCATGAACCGACCACTACTTACTACCACAAACTCCAAAAAGTCTAGGTTTACCTCCTACTCACATACTATAACGTCCCATCCATTCATCATACTTACATACATACACACATCTATCTTTTTTGGTTGCGCGCCTTCCCCAGCATAATATCCATTGCAGCTTTTCGCATACGCCTCGTGTTTCTTCCCCTCTTCGGCATTGCAGCGAGCATTTTCTAGCATCTTTTTCCCAGCATTTATTCCTACCCTCCCTGGTCGCATAATAATAATTGTTCATCCATCTTCTACCCCATCTACCGCAGACCACCACTACCGTCCCCAAAATCGACCACCACACTTAGAAGTGCATGTTTCCTTGAGCTGCGCGCGTCTAGCATTAGTTCAAACAAATTCAAAATATTCTCGCATTCGAAACTTCACATCACCTGAAATAAATCAGCCAGACTCAATCCGTCACTCCTGCAGATTCCGCAGGGTTCATATATTTGACGCTGCCAGGAACCTTACTTCGCTTTGCTTATCATGCATGCAGTATCCCGCTCTTGAGGCTTTCAACGTCCTTGATATTGTATACCTTACGCAAGGTCCTGTACCATTAAACATCTTCAATTGCCTCGGATTTCTGGAATTTAAGAAAACATCTGGGAAATCATTCGTTTAGAGATCATAGATCAAAGAATGCACGAATCTATGATGGCCCATATTGGCATGGACCATGAGCAACACCACAATCCACAAGAAAATGGATACGGCGGTGAAGGCCAATGGCAGGATATGGGCAACAATTACAACCCTTCACAGCATCAATCACCAATCTTTGAAAATAGGATTCAGTATGAATATATGAACCAGCATCATCCAATGCCTACTGAGCCACAGTACCCAAATCCAAGAATGGCCCCGCCACCGCCGACATATCCCACACATCACCAGCAACTGCTTCCTCTCATCATGCCAAATCATCCCACGTGGCCGAGTATGTTGACAAATCCTGCAAACTCTCAAGCACCACCTGTTGCAATTCCTCCTGCGAACTCTGGGAAAGCACCTCCAAAACTACCAACTATCCATGCTACTCCGACTCCAAGGAAGACGCTCACTGATAGTGATCGAAGACGGATGTGTCAATATCATGAAGATAATCCTACTGTTAAGCAGACTGAAATTGGAGGTATGATATGAAAGGACTTTTTCAATGATTTTCTTGCTAATATTTCTCTCCTAGCCATGTTTGGTGTTGAACGAAGGTATGATTGACAGTTAAAATATGAGTTTTGATCTTAACTAAAAAAGAATGCAGTACTGTCTCTAAAGTTTTACGCCAAAGAGAGAAATACCTTTTCCCTGAAGACCGAAGCTTGTCTCCAGTCAAACGAGCTAAAGGAAAATTCCCTGATATCGAGAGAGCCCTATCAAATTGGGTGCGAAATACCCAAAAGCAGGGGATTCCTCTTACCGATTCTGCGATCAAGGAGAAGGCTAGATTTTTTGCCACCACAGTTGGCAACAATGAGAGTCACCTAAAGACAAATAGCACAACTTGGCTAGAAAAATTCAAGCAAAAGAATGGGATCAGTCATCTCAGACGAAGAGCCTCCGCGGCCGATATTGGTAGTCTTTCCGAACGCATGGCGATCAACACCGATTCGAGTAGAAGTTCCGGATCACGAACATCTAATGGTGTCTCGCCCGCTTCGCCGTTACAATCTCCCTTGCTATTAGCATCCGCCAAGAGTAGTGAAGATCTCAGATCTCATCATATGCATGATAGTTTGAACAGCTATTTCGACTTCACCCAAACAGCAAGCTACAAGCAACACTCAAATTCTCACAGTACAGCTTCATTGTCTAGTGCTTTTACCGATAACAATCCATCGTCATTTTCAGGGGGGCCAACTAGTCCCACAACCCCATTTGCATTTTCTCCTGAGGGAAGTACCGGATCTTGGATGCCATCTCAGCAATCTCGGGTAACGCAGCATTCGACGAATGGAAATGGAATTTCTAACACTGGCGACAATGTCAACCATGGGATGGATCCAAATAATCCTGCTAGCAACTTTCAACGTCCGAGAAGCCAGACTTTCCCCACTTTAGCCATTGATCCTTCGTTCATTGCCTCGCAAGGTAATGATCCTATGACGCCAAAGTATAATTTACCGGACACAGCCCCTTCATCAGCCGTCGAATCGCCAGTTCACGAATTAGGTCCTCCATTTGGATTGGATTCTGCAATTTCGCCACGGTCTTTACATCATAGCAGCAGTCATAGCTCTTTGGCTCCCCCACCGGCGTCACTTACTCCAATCAGTGGATTGCAATCACCACCACATCTTTCAACACCAAACTCACCTACCCAGGACGATGCACGCCGGGCTCTTGATACTTTACTGAATTTTTTCCAGCAAGCTCCGACTGGATTGGTGGATCAAAATGAGTATCTGACGGTTCTTAAATTGACCGAAAAGTTGCGAATACAACAGCAGAATCCAGGACCTTTACCAGGCGGTTTGCATCGGATTTCGGAACAGGAGGATTGCGAGAACCAGCCACAAAATATGAAGATGGAACAGTCTACGGCCTGCTAACAAATAATGAGTTTCATATCTCTTTTATATATACGCTTTAAATATCTGTACATCATGGCGTTTTAAACACACGGTTCCAAAGTCAACATTCCCCGGCGTTATCTTCATCAAATCTCTCAATTTGTATATGAGCTCTCCTGTCTTCATATTTTTCCCGCGTTCAGTAACGGTCTTACATCACCCTCTTCTTTTCTGGTCTTCGCAATCGGCCAATACAAGGGTGTATAATACCTACCGGCATCACAAAAATCGGGGATTTAGGGAGGAATTCAAAAAAATAAAAAAAAATAGGAACTATCCTCGGATGAAATTTATATACCCAACCAAGCTCACTCGGTCTCCAAGATTTCCCCCCTTTACATCTTCGACGCTCACGCGAAATCTTCAGCTCAGTACTCATCTGCTTGCTCTCTCGCGCGTTTAATTCTTTATATATCCTCTTTGGGCTTTCTTTCATGCAGGGCTCTGTTATATATGCGCTCTCATGCCCCTGAAGGGATTTGCTCATCATACCCTAACAGCACGTTTTCTTTTCTCTTTCCAAACACTTTCGGCGGGATTTTGTATTACTTTTCTGATCCTTTTCTTTCACTTGCGCACCGGGAATTTGTGATGGAATATAAATAAGTATTTCGCGTTTTCGACGCGATGGGCAGAGTTCAAATTCCTGGATGTGTTTGTTGGATTTCTCTTGTGCGAAATCATGAAACGTTATACACAGCTTGTTTTGTTATTTAACCTATCTTTTGCTAGTCTATTCATCCACCTTCCTCGCTCTTTGGTGTATTTTTGTACTTAGGGACTCATTCTTTTTTTTTTTCTTCTTCTTGTTGGAATCGTTCGTTCATTTATTGTATAGTGCTTGTGTGAACTTGTAGTGAAGTTCTTCCGTATGTGAAATAGGATCAGAAGTCAGATTGGGATGGTATGGGACTCGTCGATCTAATGAGATATATGTGCATGGATGGATGGATGAACGGATACGGATGGACAAATTGTTCTTAGAGGACAAGGGGGTCGAGAATTTCTTTACTTTTCGAGCTAGTATCAGACAGATCAAAACATACATGTGGAATGAAATGGGTGGTTAATTTGCTACAACGTTGGACTGTTCAAACTGCAAATACTGATTTTGGATAACATTCAATACGCAGGCTGTGAGCAGGAATTGTACAGTGCATGACTCAAATAATTCAGAATAAATTTTTAATATAAAAAAGCATGATGGGTATCTAAACTTTCAACGCAACAAACGCAAGATGACGGCTCAAAAAAATGGAAACTTAATTCAACCTCTCATCCAATAACTCCTGCACTCCTTTCTCCCCCAACTCCGGTATTACTCTTATAATAATCAGTTCCACAACTCCATATAGTAAATGTTTATTACAATACACATCACCAAAAACATTCAACACATCTTCTACTTCCCGAATATGTCTTTCTTCTTTTGAGAGTTCGGTTTTCGCTTCAAGATCGATATTGACAGCATCGGTGCTACTTCCCGAAGAGTATAAAGAAGTACGACCAAAGTAAATATCCCTCACAGCTATTGGTATCAAATTCAATATAGCCTCTGCACACCTTCGTCGTATTTCGATTGCTTCAGTGGGTGTAGGAGGTATCCTCGCTGGTGCGAGCGTATTATTGGGGAAGAGTGTTTGGCGAAGGGTGCAGAGGAAGGGTGGTAGCAGAGTTGGGTCTAGGATGTGGGTGTGAATTTGGTGGGAGAGGAGTCTGCCATGCTTGTTAGCTTGTGCTTCTACAATTGCTGAGACATAAAATGATGTGGGCCGGCCTGTAGGGAATTATATTGGTGTTGTGTATGAAAAAGAGGAGACTTGGTGGGATGAATGGAGGGATGTTTGAAAATTATAATAGATTGCAGCAAAGAATAGCATTTGATGCATCATTTCAGATAAGATCTTAAGGAATGTGTAACATCGGTGACTTTTTTGACAGCCAGACCATCTGAACAAGGGGTTCAAATGCTCGCGGCGAAGTCATCGGATGTTTGCTCGCCTCGGGCCATGATGCAGATGGGGTCCAAGAAGCGGAGAAACGCGTAAAAATTGCAGATCTTCCAAGTTTTGCAAAAGAAGGAAGCGGCAATTGACTGGTCTGGAAGATGCTTTATGTGGGGAAGGAATCTGCGCAGCAATAATGCGAGGCATAGTAAGATTTCTATCTCCCCATTGAGCCGGGCGCTTAGGGGAGGTTATCGTAAGGCACGACTCATTTCACGCCCCAGATTTGAAGCACCCACTGCACGAAACGTAATGACAAGGATAAAAAGAATAATCCAATGCGGGCAAGGGGAAGCAATGGTTGAATGCAAAATCTCTAGGTTTGAATGATGATTGGATTCGAAGATATGACCGCATGATGCCAGTGAGTACACCATCTCTCGAGTAAGTTATCAAACCCATCATTGCGATGTTACACTGCATTTTAGTGGCTTATGGCTGGGCATCTGAAGAGACTCCTCATTCGGCATTCTGCAGCCCCTTGTCATGCATACCGATAACGGGAACTACATCCCTGATATTGAACGGCCATTATTAAACGACTTCGTTTCTGCAAGCTAACTGGAACGTTTTTGGTCAAGTGACCAAAACTTCATGCGGTGTGATGTATAGATGGTCTGACAGACGCCGGAAATGGATTCTGGAATTCGGAACGAAATGAAAAATGATCAATCATAATAACGTACTTGTCAATCATGCCGTCTGTATCTCCAATTCTTCCAGGGCCGGTAATTGCACCCCATTGAAGAAGAGATAATGTGGCGCTCAGCCATGGCATGCGAGTATCCGTATCTAGCAAAGTAGAGACGCATGACCATAGCTTCATTTTGAGAATAGGGCGCTTGAGTGGTTGAGCTCGAGCCCAAGGCAACGCTTCCGAGTTCATCGGTGGTTCCGAGTCATCGCTCGGCAACGTAAAGCCAGTAGGTTTCCTCGTGGGAGGAATACGAGACGGTAATGAAGATGAGGTAGCAATAGCGATAAATATAGCCCGGACCGCGGCGAACGCCAGAAACAGATACTGAAGAATTAGCCAAAAATATCTCTGCATCGATTTCCCAAAATTCGAAGTTTTGGTCTCGCCGGCTTTAATATCCAATAAGTTCGGTCTGGTAATTTCGGAATTTGACCTGTCGATTCGAACTTGGGCTTTAGCTTTCGGTAGTCGAGCCTGTATAACCTCTGCAACCTTCATTATACCCTCCCATAATAGCCACGGTTCGCAAGCTTTACCGCCAATACCATTGCCCAGTATCATCTCTGAAAAAATCTGACCAACTAGAGATGTCAAGCAGTCGTTCTCGAGATCTTCCGTGGGCAGTAGAACGGCTAAAACGCCGTTAATAATCAATTGTCTATATGCAGCTTCATTATTCGACTGGCTCTTGATCGTATCGGGATCTTCATCGAGCGGAACGGGAGACAATGGCGCAAAAGGCCAGAGCGAATGGTATACTTGTCGCGGGTTCGCCGAAATTGGTTCTGGGTGTAGAGGGTAATGCGACGTTTTATATACTTTTCATCAATTAGCATTATCGCTTGATGTACCTCATAAGTGACTATACTTTTGACATGTGTATCCAATAAGTCTGGCAGTTCTTCGAACAGCAAACTCTCCAAATCCACCTTCCTTAGCCTTTGTTCCAGAGCTCTCGTACAATGTGCAATAATCTTTACCACCTCCTCCACAAACATTTGGTCCGGCGTAATCTTCGCATACCAGGTATGCACAAATTCCCTTATTATAATTGCTATCAATGCATACAACTGCAAGTCAACCTCATTACTACTTGTTAATGGGGGAAGTATCTCATCGATTGGAGCCGGGGTACTGCGACCCTTTTCACTAAGATGCGAGCATAATGTGCGACGTATGAACAACAATGTAGACCTGTCGGAGATAGCATCTGCATCTGTAGATAGTTTCCGATTGATGGGAGCCGCTGGAGCATTAGATCGTAGTGAAGGATTCGACGTTGCTATTGCTTCTGTAGAGGGAGTGGTGGTGTTCAGGATCGTGTGAGCTTTTGCGCGAGGCTGAAAGGGTGTGCGCACAGGTACGCCTGCCATTGCTTAAAAGAATACGGTTGATTGACCGCGGAATCATGGCGAATTGCTAGGCATGATGTTGAGTTTGAGGATGACAGTATGTTGCAATGAAGAGGGACAAGGAGAGGATGAGGCTACAAGTTTAAGGTGGGTAAGTGATGCATCTCTTAGGAGACCATGCGGGCGTGGGTAGGGAAGAACCAATAAGATGTCAAGCTTTGACGTACCCATGATTTACACATTTATGCAACAACAATATGAACATCTCTACTTGAAAATCAAGACACGACCAATTCTCCAAATCCCACTTTCTTGAATCATTTTCTCCCTTTTCATTTCAACCGGCAAGAATTAAACAACCACATCGGTCTCGCCGGGAGAACAATTGAAGATGCAAGAAACAACACGCCAGTCTTTCCCTTTACATCCCATCCACTACTCAAATACAGTCGTATGCCATGTCTCTATATGCCTTATCATGACTTTATCTACGTTTCGTGTTCATGCTTTTATCTTTTCTCATCAAATATACGGAACAAGTGTTCTGCGGGTCGAGACAGTAAGGCATGAAATGTGTACGCAACAATGCTGTGAAGTCCGATTCAAGCATGCAAACTGATAGATTGATCTATCGGTGGGCTGTTATAGCAATCGAGCATATGTGTTATTAAGTTTCCATCTGAGATGGATCAGACCACTTCTGCAACGAGAAATCATCTTTTGGTTCATCTTATGGATGTCCTAAGGACCCATGTACCTCTCAATCAAGACATACCTCCCTCTGCTCGCGAGAATAAGTACAAGTGAACGGGTTCCCTTCTTGAAGCAGACTCGTACTCATATAAAATGTGATGTTGTCTTTATGGCCATTTCTTATGGATGTGTATTTATGTATCAAGTCGTCCATTGCCTTTCGTCTTTGTCAAGTGTGCTGATGAACGTTATTTTGAAATGAAGTGAAACAATTGAATAATACACCCCATATCACACGAATTATATGATACTTTCTCTAATCCATAACGACATGAGACGAGTTTGCTGGCATTGCACTCTTATCGGCCACTCGGTATACTCATGTAGTACAAGTGACATCCTATAAGCCGCAACTCAGGCACTCATCTACCATCTATGAATGAGATACGAACTGCATCCACAAAGAGCCTATCATAAGTCAAGTCAAGAAGTATTCTATAGCCAGTGTACTTTACTTTTGATCGAATTGAATAGTTCTTTTGATACTTAGTTGAAACAAGCGTTAAGGATTTAACTCATATTGATACTTATCTCCTAGTTCTTTTCTAATCGAGTATTCTACAACAAATTCTAAGTGTGAATCATGTGGTAAACGCTCAAGATTTAGAAAAGGAGACGCCATTGCCAAGGTTTCCTCCTTTGGTGAGCTTACAGTAGTGAATGCAATCCCCAAGACTTTCACGTCGAAGCCCCTCGAAACTTCATGTTGCACGTGTGAAATACTTGACGACAAGCCTCACGGTGACAAAAACAAAATAGCGATCACCAGTATAGATCACTATGGAGATTATTCTTTGTGCTGACTAGTTTCTTGTTCAAGCCTCAACGTTGGAGCGAATAGGGGGCTGTTGATGTTCTAAGGTGCTCTAAAGAGTCTTCGAGATCTATAGTGTTCTGCGCCTAGTTAGTAGAAATCTAGATATAATCTGCATATCTTTACAATGTTGTTACAAATCGATTTTCTAGTAACCCCTAGTGCCGTGGTCGGTTCAACTAGCCTCTAGTGATTTTTGTATAAATAATGAGTTCCCCCCAACATTTTTTGCATTTCCCTTTCTTCTTCGGCATAGAACGATTCAGTTTTTTATCTCGTAGGTCTTTTTTTCCACTCCGCGGGGTGGAAAAAAAGACCTACGAGATAAGGATCTGAATCGTTTTATGCTCGGCTGGCGAAGACGGAATTCTCTACCTGTACGCGGTGCCGGCTACGAACCTGAATTAATTCACGACTATATTCAGAGCCAGAGAGATACGCATTGTATAAGGTTGTTTGAGAGTTTATTTGTCCAAAACCGGGCAGTAGAAGAATAATCAAAGTGATGGTGCCCTTTATGATATCTAGTATACTTGGATGTAAAAAGGTTCCTGTGTGAAATGAGGTGATTGACTTCAATTCAATGACCGCTGTATTACTTAAGCGAATGCGAAAGAGACTAGCTCTTTCAGCAGCCTCTATTCAAAACTTACTATTTCCTACACAATAGCTAGCTCGTTACACGGAACATATCCATATACGCCTCATACAAACAGTCCCAAAGTTTTTTCAACCGAGTCAGTGAACAATGTGTTGGAAGCCTTCTAAGTTTTCAATAACAATTCAACCTCAAATGGCAATTTTTTTTACCGTAGTGTATCTCTAAATAGTGTATTATGATAAATCTCAAGTGGATCATGCTGTGTTCCACGAATGTGAGCTGTCAAACCCCAGCTTCCCGGTGCTGATTCCTCAATGATTTCTCCCTTTCACATTCTATGACTTTCGGCTCCTCGTTCCCTTTTGTTCCGGTTTCCGCCGCAGGAAAAGGAAGGAAGCAGCGGAATGCACATCTAGCTCGAGTCTGGCCGGATTGACTTATGACCTAATTTAACACTTTGAGATCTCCAACAAGTGATAGTCAAAATTTGAGTGGTTAGTTTGATTCATTTAACCTATCACAAGATTTCAAGCCTGAAAGTTTAGAGTTGCAAATATCAAGCAGACTTCTGTATGTGATTTTGTCATTAACAGAATCAACAATGCAGCAATTTAAATCCACTAATACCATTAATCACACGAGCTTGTTTGTTATTGTACAGCCGCCACATCGACATTCACTCTTGCAGAGAGTTTTCTCACATATTCACCCATTTGATAGCTTGAATTGGCCATTGATATAGGAAAACCGAATTGACAAACATAAATTGGCTGTACATCTTGAATCGACTGTCAATTTACAACCCTAAGTGGTTAGTCTGATTGGTCTGACCTATTAGAAAATTTCAAGCTTGAAAGTTCTCCTTAGTCGACTTTTCACTTTAGCAATCTGGCCATATACTAATTTCAAATCGCAAATTGGCCACAGTTGACTTTTCAATTTGGTAATCTGTCTATTGTCTATTTCTTAATCCCAAATCGTCTAAAGTTGAAATTCTAGTCGAGTGATCTTTTTGGCTAGCTTCCAAAGCTTCGTGTATATGTTCTTCGCATTCCCTCAACATCTTCCACTTTTTCTCTCTTCTTCTTCTTCGGAGCACAAGTTGTGATTTAAGGTACCATCGTACGTATTTCACTGCCTTACCCTCCCCGGGTAATTTTCTACTCTCGTTGGTAGCCTGAAATATACGTTTCTCCAGAAATGTATAGATCACTTTTCTGATTGAAGCCCGCCTTTTTCAGTGACCTCATCCTTTCGGGGAGAGATAGAGAAAGGGTGCGGTTTCAGCAGAAACGTGAACAGAGCTACGAACAACGGCGGAACAATACTTGGGGGAGGGAAGACAGCGAACTGTGGCGATGGTGACTTATAACCAAAACTGTGTTCCGTGACCTGGGTCATCACGACTCGCTCTCTGTTTCTTTCTCTAATGATCCTCCATCCTTCGGGGCGCTGATGATAAAAAGAAATAAAGAGTGGAGTACGTGATAGCCCAGAGTTGCGTTTGGTTGATTTCATGAGATCACACGACTATACGTGATCTTATAGCTATTATATATTCAAACTCTATATCTTTTGCGATTCTTCATTACTTCAATTCTTGACAGTTACATCTCGATACATCTACCTAGGTGTTTCGTACTCTGGAAGCAATATTTGATAATTTGCTTGGGAAGTCTTCTCAAATCACATTCTACGCAGTGTGTAAACCATCATATTTTTGGGGACTTCAGAGCATGAGATATGGGTAAAACAATGCACAGCATTTTGTGTTTAATAAATAAATCTATAATTTCTGGTATCATAATTGCTATTTCATTTGCTACTTGTGAAATGCATTGTATCCAGGTGTGATATTATTACTGAAAGTTTCACCAACCTGTCTACTTATTATATATTCTTCAATGATACTCTTCGCTAGTTCCCCCTAACGATAGCCTAATTCCCGATGAATTGTAATACTATGCTATAATAACTCGAAATTATAATCTGTTAATAGTGGCTCCTCATCGATCTCACATAGACGACTATACAATCCCTAATTTACGAATATTTTCCAAAATATCAAACTCACTCTTATGTCAAGAGATCACCCACGCTCTCAAGCTCTCACCTCTTCAACCCCCCTCTATGTCAGCCCTCACTCACACCAATCCACGTTTGAAGCCTAATTATGGCTCCCGGAAGTCATTTCTGAATGACAACGCAACAATGACTTCCGGTTATACCAAACTACCAACACTAGCATTACATTTGATATTTTCCATATAAAAGGAAACATCTGATTTTGGGTATTTTGTTGATCCGAGTATCTGATGGACATGGAGCAATGAATTTTATACATACAAAAATATGAGGTAGGTCTGAATAGAATGACATTGGTGGACATTTAGAAAGTAAGAATTCGGACGGTACAGTCTAAGTGTCCAAGGTTCCTCCAGGGAGCCCAAAAGGAATTAGAGTCTTATAAGATTGAATTGGACAAGTGAATGTAAAAAGGTACTGGCTGGGAAAGACCATAGGAGTTGGACTTGCCTCCATATGGATGGCAAAAGTAGTACACCAAATCACGTAAATACAATCATCCAATGAAAACGCTTGTATCTCAATACTTTATGATGATACAGATACATATTCAAATACATGTGATGATAGGTCCAAGACTTAGGAGGGATATATGTTCTCAACTTTTCATTCCAAAACCCGATTCTTTGATCTGATGTTGAATACTAGTATTGAAAAGAGTCCTGCTGCTGGAGCTTGCTTACCTAATCCCACTTGCTCCGTCTGAGTGGGGCACTGCAACAACAAAAGAAAATAAGTAGCAAACCCAACGAAAGAATAAAAATTCCTCTTAAAATATCAACAAGTACAAACATGAGACAGAAGTAGTAACCCGATAGAATGTAGATACTAGAATGTTCTCCGATTTTTGCATAAGTTTTATACTTCCTTCAAGTGATGTTCTTTTATGAAGTTGATATTGAGATTGTTGATCATGTGACACTAAAAGCCTGAGGCACAAGACACACTTCGGTAAACTTTTAGCGTCAAAAATGCATCTGGCGTGCTGAAATTTTCGCGTTCTTGTAAGTTACGAACCACCGACCGCAAAAGCAGCAAAGCAAAGCAAAGCACTGCCTTGTCTTCACAACCGCACCTTTGCGCTTCTCCATCGACCACAGTAAATAACTCTACGACCGATGAACAGTCGCCAATCCCCCTCATCCCCCCTTTAGTTCAACGATATCAATTTTTAATTACAATCCAAACACGATTTTTGATTCTTTACGGTCTTCGTTTTCGTAAAGAAATAATTCCCACTTATTCCAATTACAATCCCCAATTTTCCCATTTGTGATCATCGACTTCTCTTTTGGGTCCATCAATTTTGTATCAACTTTATCAAAAGAAGCATCGCGCCAAGTTGTTGCTTCTATCAAAAAGTCATTCAACATCAACACTAGACGCGCCCATTCATTTGGTCCCGCGATAATACTCGCCTTTCCGCTTTATCGACGTGTTCACTCATTGTCAAATCATCGTGGACTTGATCAACACTTCTGATTAAACCATACGCGCCTCAACGCAACATTTTACCTCATGCGCAAGGCTACCTTTTGATATGTTCTAAAGCTTACCTTGATATCAACAACCACAACTCCGACGTTCACTCCACACGCATTCGTTTCCCCCACGCCACTATGGCTTCTACAATCCAAAACGCGCCGGCTACTCAACAGCCTGGTTCATCTATGTCCAATGACATGAACCCGCAGATACAAGCTCTGTTACAGGTAACTTCCCCTCGCACCCTAGTTCTTGGGAATTATGTTCTCGGTACACCCTATCATTTTATAGTTTGCTAACCTGTTGGTTTTTAACAGAGATACAAACAAATGAAAGATCAGGGCGTGTCAGAAAAAGATCCCGAATTCATAAAAGTTCACCAAACTCTTTCGACCTTTCGCATGCATCGACAGAAAGCTGCATTTGCACAACAACAGCAACAGCAACAACAACAGATGATGCAGCAGCAGCAACAGCAACAAAATGCAAATAATATCGCGGCAAATGGTTCGAATCTACCCCGACCTCCATCTACCTCGAGCTCTATCTCCGGCGCACAAATACCGGCTACATCCTCACTTGGCCCTTCGGCGATTCCTGCGACTGCAGCAAGTTCTGCTGCGTCTAAGGTAGTCGCTGGGTCCCAGAAGCCATCTGGGAGTGCTGGCTATTTCTCGCCAGATCAATTGGCCATGCTAAAGCATCAGATTTATGCCTTCAAGTGTCTGTCAAAGAACTTGGGAATTCCAGCGCAAACTCAGCAACATTTGTTTGCATCCCAAAAGAAGCTACCTGTGCCGACCGAACAGGTGCTAGCTACCCCTCAACAGCCTGGCGAGGACGCTCAGCCTACCGTCAATGGAGTAGAAAGCGCTGCCGTTCAAAAAGCCGACGGACCCAAAATTCACGAGTATACCGGATTTCAAGACCCGCGTGAGGGGCTTTTGAAACAAATTAGTTATGGCACGCATAAGCTTCGACAGAAGCGACCCATAATTCCATCTATCTTTCCAACTGGTGTCAATATTGAAGAGCTTCGTCAAAGACGCGCCGATATTATTCACAATCGCATGAACGCGAGACTTAATGAATTGAGATCATTGCCTGCAAATATTGCGCATCTGGATGCACGTGATGATGATATGGTGCCAGATGACTCTCTCAGGCGCAAGGCTTTGATCGAGATGAAGATGTTAGCATTGTACGATAAACAGAAGGCATTGCGTGAGAAAATCGGCAGACAAATGGTCCAATACGACAACCTAGCGATGACGGCCAACAGAAGCATGTATCGTCGCATGAAGAAACAATCACTCAGGGAAGCTAGAATTACCGAAAAGTTGGAGAAGCAGCAGCGCGACGCTCGTGAAACTCGGGAGAAGAAGAAGCACACTGATTATCTACAAACTGTCCTTAATCATGCTCGTGAGGTCAACTTAGCTGGCCAGAACCAGAGACAGAAGATGGTCAAACTGGGCCGTATGATGGTAACTCAACATCAGAACATCGAAAAGGAAGAACAAAAACGCATCGAGCGAACAGCAAAGCAACGTCTCGCAGCTTTGAAATCGAACGACGAAGAGGCATACTTGAAATTGTTAGATCAAGCAAAGGATACTCGTATTACCCACTTGCTCAGACAAACCGATGGTTTCTTGTCTCAACTTGCTGCATCCGTCAAGGAGCAACAACGAAAAGCAGCCGAACGTTATGGTGATGACTTTGAGGAGGATGAGTCCGAAGACGACGATGAGGAAGAACAAGATACCCGCAAGATTGATTACTACGCTGTCGCCCATCGTATTAAAGAAGAAGTCAACAAACAGCCTAGCATTCTTGTCGGTGGTACTCTAAAGGAATACCAATTGAAGGGTTTGCAGTGGATGATTTCACTGTACAACAATAATTTGAACGGTATTTTAGCAGATGAGATGGGTCTCGGTAAAACCATTCAAACCATCAGTTTGCTTACATATTTGATCGAGGTCAAAAAACAGAACGGTCCTTTCCTGGTTATTGTTCCATTGAGTACCCTGACCAATTGGACTCTTGAGTTCGAAAAGTGGGCTCCAGCTATTGGAAAGATTGTTTATAAAGGTCCTCCAAACACAAGAAAGCAACAGCAAAATCACCTTCGTTATGGAAACTTCCAAGTACTTTTGACTACTTACGAATACATCATCAAGGACAGACCAATTTTGAGTAAGATCAAATGGGTGCACATGATTATCGATGAAGGTCATCGTATGAAGAACTCACAGTCGAAACTCAGTGCTACTCTCACACAGTACTACACTACCCGCTATCGTCTTATTCTCACCGGTACCCCTCTCCAGAACAATTTGCCAGAACTTTGGGCATTACTCAATTTCGTTCTACCAACCATCTTCAAGTCTGTGAAATCTTTCGATGAATGGTTCAATACTCCTTTTGCCAACACTGGTGGTCAAGACAAGATGGAGCTTACTGAAGAAGAACAGATTCTTGTTATTAGGCGTCTCCACAAAGTTTTGCGACCTTTCTTACTTCGTCGTCTTAAGAAGGATGTCGAAAAGGACCTTCCAGACAAAACCGAGAAGGTTATCAAGTGTAAATTTTCGGCTTTGCAAGCCCGTCTCTACAAACAAATGGTTACACATAACAAGCTAGTTGTAAGCGACGGAAAGGGAGGTAAGACCGGAGCTAGAGGTTTGAGCAACATGATAATGCAGTTGCGAAAACTTTGTAACCATCCTTTCGTGTTCCGCGAAGTTGAAGATCAAATGAATCCAACGGGTTACATTAATGATTCTTTGTGGCGAAGTGCAGGAAAATTTGAGTTACTCGACCGCATCTTGCCAAAGTATCAAGCAACTGGACACAGAGTTCTGATGTTCTTCCAAATGACGGCCATCATGGACATTATGGGAGAATTCCTAGATTACAGAGGCATTAAATTCATGAGATTGGATGGTACGACTAAATCCGATGATCGCTCTCTTCTTCTCAAGGAGTTCAATGCACCAGACTCTGAATATTTTTGTTTCTTGCTGTCAACTCGTGCAGGAGGTCTTGGTCTAAATTTACAGACTGCTGACACTGTAATCATCTACGATTCTGATTGGAATCCTCATCAAGATTTACAGGCCCAGGATCGTGCCCATCGTATCGGCCAAAAGAACGAAGTTCGTATCCTTCGACTCATCAGTTCCAACTCGGTCGAGGAGAAAATCTTGGAAAGAGCAAAGTTCAAGCTTGATATGGATGGCAAGGTCATTCAAGCTGGTAGATTCGACAACAAATCATCTGAGACTGATCGTGACGCGATGCTTAGAGTTATGTTAGAAACTGCCGAAGCCGCTGAGTCTATGGAGCAGGACGACATGGACGATGAAGAGCTTAACGAGATCTTAGCACGCTCTGACGAGGAAATTGTCAAGTTCCGAGAAATGGACGAGGAAAGGAACAAACATCTTTTATACGGCAACAATCCTCAAAGCAAGCGTATTCCTCGTCTCATGGCAGAAAGTGAACTTCCTGAGATATACATGTCTGATGGAAACCCTATATCTGACGAGCCAGAGGCACCAGTAGGTCGTGGTCAAAGAGAGCGCACACGTGTCAAGTATGATGATGGCCTCACAGAGGAGCAATGGACCATGGCCGTGGATGATGATGAGGATTCACCAGAAGCAGCAGCAGCCCGTAAAGCAGCTAGAGCAGATCGTCGTGAACGAAACAAAAAGAGAAAGGCAGGCCAATTGAACGGCCCTCTTTCACCAGCTGGTAGTCGTGATAGCTCTGAAGATCCTGAACCCGAGCCTGAGCCGACACCCAAGAAGGGACGTGGACGCAAACCAGGCTTTAAGGTTGAGAAGCGTAAGGCTGACGAGTTTGACGAGGAACCACCTCCAAAGCGAAAGCGTGGTGGTCCTGGACGCCCACCAAGAATCCCCAACGGAGATATCTTGACGCCCAAGACTCGAATGACTCTTCAGGCCAGTTTGAAGATAGTCTTTGATCATCTGATGCACCTAAAATCTTTGCCTGAATCCCCAGACTCACAAGGAGAGCAAACAGCACGCGAGATTATATTCCCATTTGTTTCTTTGCCGTCGAAGAAAGATTTCCCAGATTACTATGTGATTATCAAGGAACCAATCGCCATGAAGCTCATTGAAAAGAAAATCAATAAGAGAGAATACAACAGTCTCCAGGATTTTAAGAAAGATATTGACACTCTCTGCACCAATGCTAAGACATATAACGAAGATGGGAGCTTGATCTATGTCGATGCTGTTGCAATCAGCGTAAGTTCAATCGTTTTTGACACTTGTTGCAGTACTAACAAACAATAGGAGGAATGTGAATCTCGAATTCAAGACGAAATCAACGAGCATCCGGAACTTGGTCCTGAGGGCGATGAGACCTCACGCAACGGCGGTTCAACGGCTCCTACTACGAGTGCTGGGACTCCCATGCCAGCACCCGGACCGAGCACAAAGTTGAAGCTTACATTTAACAAGCAGCCGGCCAATGGCAGAAGTAGTAGTATGCAAACTGATGACGACGATGACGAAGATGATGAGTAGACACTCATACATGAGATTCATTGGGATTTACGATGGAAGGAGGTGTAAGGGGCTTGCTGGGTTACTTATTCTCGCACGTACATTTCGTGCATGTTGTTTTTTTTAGTGGCGTTTGCATCACATGGAAAGGAGTTACTTGGAGGGAAGAAATATATTTGCGCATTTGACGCGAAGGTATGACAAAGGCTTTTTAGACGCTTTTTGGTTTTATCAAAAGGTGTATGCCTAAAATGTATTTTATTAGAGCGAAAGAGATGCATGAGAGATAATTCCATAGTACTAGTCTATTGACAGAAATTAAAAATTTGTACAACTTCATTGTTTTTATGAAAATATTCATAACTCAATGCATGCTATATTGCAAACTTCACAAAGAAGGTATTGAATAATTCACTGTCTGAAACTCTTGTTAACAGCTAAATCGTGGTGTTGTTAAACCGTGTTGGGACTAGCGCTGATATTCACAGATAAATGTCCGTGCTTTATTTATAGCGTTGTCCTGAATACCCGTATTCCAAGGCTTTCAGTTTTATCATCTGCAGTACTTTAGCATTGGATACGGCAGAACAGAATACTATCAGCTCCAAGTAGACCTATCTTGCGCGTTCCTCGATTCTCGGCGCGAAACATTCAACCTTGCAGATGCTGATATTCTGAACTCGATGAATCTCTAACTTAACAAGCTGATCCTCGACGCGACTTTCTCCAGCTCTTCAGTTGCGCCAATTGTCCAGGCTCTTCCAAATACTCACCAACGCGCAGGATAATAAGCCAACATTATGTCTGCGAATAAAAATGGGCATGTCAATGGTGGCGCAAACGGTCATGATGCTAGTAATACGAATGGAAGAATGATTAGCAAGCGATTTTCCGACATCCCCTCAGCTATCGATATTCCGGTGACAGGAGAAGATGATGACCAGGCAGTCGAAATCGATCTCGAAGATTTACTCGATGACCCCACCGAACTGTGTACATTACTCGAAAATGAAGGCGCGGCTCGCACATATTGGATGACAGTTGCACTGGCATACGCGAAGCAAAAGAAGGTTGATCATGCCATTGAGATGTTGACAAAAGGTCAATCTGCTATGCGTGGTGGTAACAAGGAGAGACTCAGCATGCTAACATGTTTATGCTGGATGTACCTCTGGAAGAGTAAAGAGGCACCACGCCATCGGCCAGATAGCGTGGAGCACGGAGAAGAGATCAAAACGAAAGAGGATTGGTTGAAAATGGCGACGTCGAATTTAAATGATGCT